>VDFB02351159.1:0-13373 GCA_007258455.2 Sequoia sempervirens
TTAAAAATTATTGACATTATTGTTAATTAATGAATCAATGTACTTCTATAAGTTAGATGTCCTTGCTTTTAATAAAGATTGTTAGTGATTGTATTATTTTTTATAACATTACTTGTATTTGATGGTATTAATATTTGATTAGAGTAGAAGTGGATTAATGTAATGTTAGAATACAAATGTGTGCTATAACATATTCAAGCAATGCCATTTTATTAAGTTTATTTTCATATTAAAATTTGTCATTTGAAAGTGTTATTAGATTTTACTTTTGCTTAAAGAATACAAATGTGTGTCAATTTTATTGTAAGTTTATTTTCATATTAAAATTTGTCGAAAGTGTTATTAGATTTTAATTTTTGTTTAAAGAATTTGTTGCTTCAAATATTCATAGATAGGAATCAAGTTGTATTTTATAATATATAGAAGTTGAGAGTGGTTGTTATGTGGGAAAACATAACATAGATCTAAGCAAATGTTGAGGTTTAGCTGAAAATTTGAGTTTTGCTCAATTTTGTTTTAGAAATAGTCTATACATTCAACCACATTTATCTTATTATTTTTATAAGCTTCATTGGTATTTGTTTTCATAGTCAATTTGCTAAAATATTCAATATTTATTTCTCACAAATATGTAGCAATACTGATAAGGTCGTAAATAATTTTGGTATGCAGATTAGTGCTCTTTTTCTTTGTGATGGTCTAGAGGCCAAACTCCTCTATTTATAGATTCATTATATATTACTCTTCATTAGGGTGTCAAGCTTATGATGTAAATAGCTTTTAATAGTTTTCAATAATTAGTAGTCAAAAGAACCTTTAAATGTGTAAGTACATTTCACAAGGCTGATGTTATTTCCTAGGCTCATTGTTGCTAAATTATTTTGTGACATAAACTTTTCTTCCATATTGTTAGTTTATAGACACAAAGTTTATATGTTGATAGTTTTGAGCAATATGTGTGTAGTTTATGTTGGGGCAATCTACTTGTGGATACATTTGACTGAGTCAAGTTTGCACATTTTGGTATGGCCAAGCATGGAAGTTGATTTCACAATTGTAAAATAAAAAGTTCCTTGGATTTAATATATGTTCTCATCTTGTACTAGTGGGTTTTATCCATCATCACCTCCAACCCATTATTAGAAGAACCTCAATAGGCATGCCTCCAACAAAGTTTCTTGATATTCTATATGCAAATTATGCAGACAACACAATAAGGCTTACTACTAATCTATATATAGTCCTAGATATTTGGTGAGGTATAAAAACTTGTGATACTCTTTTTAAGTTTTAACATATAATGGGTGTGAGTTTTTCTATAGTTCATCAAGATGATTTAAAGTGTTTTTGGATTCAACAATGTAATTGTTTTGACCGATATTTCAAATAACTAATGCGATTCAAAATGCTAGTACAAAAAACTCAAATATACTAATGTGAAATGTCAATGCAAAAAAGTTACACAATTAAATCCAAAAGCACTTGAAATCAGTTAATATGATGTAACCTAAAATGACAATGTTTGTAGGATAGAGTCTAAGATACATGTATCGTAGGGTGAAATATATATTGATAGTCATTCTTCATTAGTTTTAAACTTCTCAAATTGGTATGTTATAGTGTTACTAGCTATTGATAAAAGCTTTGGTAATTCCTATTGGTTAAATTCTTACTAGTTACTAACTTATTAAAATAATTTATAAATATGAAAGAGGCATGAATTCCTAACAATAATTTATGGTAAATAATGCACCATCTAAATGTTATAGAAATAAATATAAATGATTATGTTTAATTACAAGTTATTCTATAACAAAAGTAGAGATAATACAACTCATTATCAAAATTTAGTTCCCTCAGGTGTAAATATGTTGAGTTGTCTTAAAATAATCACTAGCAAAAAATATCTTTATTGGAATAACTGGATTTGTTACTTATAATGTTTTGATATTGGTGTAGCCCCATCCATTTTGTTGGTTTCATTTTTCCTCTTGCAAGTTACATAAGTGCGAGAATTTTGGGATTCATATACTTTATTGTAATAGAGGGAAAATCCAAGCTAACTTAGAAAGTGTGTGAACTCTCCAAATTCGATGTTTTTTTTCCAATATTACTCATAGGGTTAATCTATGTTTGAAAATGAAGTGTTTTGAATAGGTTTTTCTACTATTTCAAGACAAAATATGTAGACTAATCTAGGAATATGCTTTAAACTATGAAAAAGAAATAGAGTTGAAATGGAAAATTTATTGTTTACTACTAAATCAAATAAAATTTCAAAAAATTAGCAATTGAAATTACAAAGGAACCTATGGTCAAAATTTAGAGCTATTTGTCCCAGACCATAGATCTCTCTAACCTAGATATCAATATGGCACATTGTTATCTATATGATTTTTGTGAACCAATTCACTAGAAAATGAACTTCAATTTCTAGATTCAACATCTAATTACACAAAGGTCAAACAAGAAAAACCAATAACACTCTAAAGTATGAAAAAAATTAAAATATGCCAATTTAAACTAAAGATTTAAATGAGATGAAAATGATAAAAGAAAAGAAGACATGAAACCCCTATTTTGATGTTAGTAACATGATAGTACTTTTACTGAAATTCCATTGGTTCCTGGTTTTTCCCTTGCTATAAGCTTCAAAATGGTGTTTTCCTTGTTAGGGTTTGATATAAATGTTACTTCAGTCTTTGTCTAAGTCTAAAACCCTAATCCTTAGGTATAAGTTGTGTGTCAACACTTTTGTTATGTTTGCAAGTTGACTCCTTGTAGCTAGTTGCCAATCATCCCCTAAGTGACAACTTGTGTACTTTATCTCATGTGTTGGTAGCCCGGATTGGCTGGATCACCGGTTAAATCATTGCCATTTAATATTCAACCAAAATATTATTTGAAATCCTAAGTCTAAATTCCTTGTATGATACCATGTCCCCTTCATTCCCTAGGCATGCCCATTTAAAAACAACTTTATCGCATGTGCTAAAATAAATCACTTAAGTCCTAAAACCTGACCCACCTTGGACATGTGTCGCTCCTGCAATGCATCACATTCATCCCTTCATGAGTGCATTTTTAAAGATAAAAAATAAATAAATGTTCTTTTATAGTCCACGAATCTGCGAGATTGATCTATTTTTGAAAGATTACGCAATGCATAGCTAAAATGTGCTCTATAGTAATTGGTAAGCTTAGAGCAATGTTGACACTATATTCTAGCGCATTGCAGCAGATTGCATCACATTCTCATGGAAAGAGCACATAAAGAAATTACATTGGGCCAGGGTTAGTAACATAGAGATATGTGGCAACATTTCATTGCAACACGATGCTTCTTTGCATTGAAGTGTTATAAAGAAAGCGCATTGTGAAAATGTGCAAGGGAAGGTGAACAGGGAAAGGAAATCTGGAAAATTTTGGTTGCACTGCTCTATCCCTTTATAGCACATTTTGCAATATTGGGTGCAATGTGAAAATCCACTAGGTGTATTGCGTCATAACTGAGACAGGTGTCACAAAGTCAGTGCATCACTAGCTTTAATACATCACAATTTCATGTTAATGATGCAAAGTAAAATGGTGCTAAGAAGAGGCCATTAACATTGTGACACTTGGCAATATTCCATTTCATTGCAAAGGTTCTTCATATCGCATCCTCAAATACTTGCTTTACTTGTACTCTTGAAAGAGGTCACAAGTTAAAACCTGCGAGGGGGTAAGGTATGTGCACCTCATATTATGGAACTTACCAGTTAGGTGCCTCCCCTCATAAGGGTACATGGGGGTCCCATATATCTTTTATGCAAAACATGCATTGGGGCCCAAAAACAAATTACTTTTGGTATTCATGGACTATAAAAATTATTATTATTATTACTTATAATGAATGGTACATAACTAAAATCGATGGGAATACAAGGTAAACAGGGAGGGGACAAGTGTCATCTCTTCATATCATTGCATAGCTCCTCTGGAGCACATTTTCATATTTCAAGCATGTAAGGAAATTGTGCTAAAGCTATGGCCTATAACATGAAGATAAGTGTTCAAATTCTATTGCAGCGCTTAAGTCCTTCACATCACATTTTCTCTTCAAGTGACACCGAGGTAAAAGGAAAAAGGGAGGACGCATGTCATCCCTAGGATTCAGTGCATGGGTCCTTTGCAACACATTTTCAAAAAATCTCTTTCAAATAAAATATGTGATGTATGATAGCCGTCGATCTTGTTTTAAAGCATTTGAATCAACGAGCAACATTCAAACCAAAATGGCTAGTCGACAAATGATTTGTTTCATACGCATGAGTCATCATGTTGTAACTAAGGCACTACTACTTTTTCAGGGAAAATAAAACATTGAATTATTTTATTTTTCATCACAATTGCAACCATACTCGAGCTATTTGGGAGATGAAGCTCTCACAAGGCAAAATTCAAGCAGATAAATTGGGGTTTTGTCCAAATTCCTAGGTAAGTGGCCTATTCTTCTGTAATTGCAAAATTTGTTAGAATTGTTGAAGGAATTAAATTGTAAAGGTTTTAAAGGGTTTTGAGGGTTATCTATTTGAATTTTTGAAAGGAATTGTAAAACTCTAGGTTTTTGAAAGGTCTAAATATAAACCCTAGTTGCAATTAAACCCTTAGAAAATGAGTGAAACAAGTGCAAAGACTAAGGGCTTCAAGAGGTTCATGGAAGAGAACCTTATGAAGAAACTCCATGGCTCACAAAAATGAGGAAAACATGCTCAAGGCACAAGGGTGGTAACTAATAGATTGCAAGATTTAGCTGCACAAATTGGGGATGCTTTTATCCCAATGCATGGATGGACCCTGTTTGAATACACATATAAAAGGAATTAGATGCCAAGGCTAATATTGAATTTGTGGATATCAAACTTAAGCAAACTAGTGGTCCCAAATGCGTATGTCAATGTGGATTTAGTTAAAGCTCTAGCTAGGTGTTCTAATGAAAAGGACATAATGATTACAAGTGCAAAAGGGTCACCTCTGCTTGAGATCTCAAGACAACAAATCATTGAGACATTTGGCTTAAAACCTTCTACCAGTGTCACAATTGATTTTAGCTCATTGTGTCAAGAGTATGAGAAGGACATGCACAATTATAGAGTGTTGTGGCTTCCAAAGCATAGAAGAAGGGACTCCAATAAGAAAAATATAAGATTTACTTCAAAGGAGGTAGAAGCTTTCATCTTTGATGAGTTTGAAAATTATTTTACCAACACATATTTTTCCCTATGCCAAGCCCTGGCAAAGGATTATGAGATAAAGATTCCCATCTACATGATGATGTTGGGGTCAGTGCAGGATCATGGGGTCCAAACTAAGCCCTAAAGTGACAATGAAAATTTAGAAAAACATAGTTAGGTAACTTGACATAAAAATTTGAATACGTTATTAACATAATTTGAAAAATATGTAAGAACAAAATTTGTAGCAAATTGAGATTAGTTTCTAAGATACTTATTCTCATTTGGAAAAAGGTAAATCTATTTTTGGTGAAATTTAGAAATTTCAATACAGTAGTACTACATTTTCAAGAAAAAAATAAAAAGCAAGTGTATGTCTGACCAACCTAAGCACAAGAAAAAAAAAATATTTTCTTTCGAAACTTTTAATATAAGTAGAGGACACATGACTGGATGTGCCACACTTTTTTTATAATTTTTTTGCAAGTAAATAATTAATTATGATTTTTTTATTATAAATTGTTAAAAAATATTAAAACTTGTTTGTCTGACCACCATCACTTGGTCAGAAATTTATGAAAATTATTTTTTTATTTTTTTATCCTATAGTATGGGAAGCATAAAATGTGTTGCATCTTCTAGATTTAAAAAATGTGAAATCTTTTAAGAATTATAGATTTTTTCAATCAACTTATCAATCAGGACTTTAGTCATAATGCATGTAGAAAATCAATAATAATTATCTATTTAATTCCAAATAAGTCATATCTTATATTAGTGGAAAGCTAAATTTTTTATCAATAAACCATTTTTGTTTCATCAAATTCATATAATAAAAAGTCATTAGCCATTTTTGGGTCATATCGTCACTTTTTGGACCCCCATGATCCTGCACTCACCCGTTGGTAGTAGACATACAACACAGGGATGCCAATAGGAGTTTTGATTTTGTTGCATACATTACAAAGGGCATTCATAAGCAATTGAAAACTCTAAAAGACCCCAAAATCAGTCTATATTTTAGATGGTACTCATTATTGTTGCACATGATCATGTCTAGTGGAAAAAAGACATGGAAATAGGTGTTTAGAGTTGAGGACTCATGATGAAAAGGGGAGGAAGTTTCCAGTTCAATTGTGGACACATATATGGGACCAACACTACAATAATTCTAATTTCTCGACCTTTGAAAATGTTCTTACAACAATTATACTAGGGAATCTAGGTTGTAAGATAGAAAAGAGGATTTCCATGAATATTATGAAATTTCTTAGGCCACTATAGTATGATCCTGAAAAGGAGATTGATAACAATTGGGGATACTAGTATCTACACACTAGCTACACAATATTCAAAATATATGGCCCCTCAGTATAACCCCATTTCCTACCAATTTATGAATCATATAGATTAGCTTTCATGGAGATAATGTGGCAATTGGATGAATCAAATAAGGATAAATTCATATTGATGAAGAAGGGATCATTCATCCTTAGCTATATGAGGTTTTCCAATTTTGTTGTCACTGCTAAAGAAGGCCTAGAAAAGTTTTCCAAATATTTTAATAACCTTGGAATGAAAGTACAAGCAAGAAATTGTGACCCTAAGGGGTTTGTCGGTAGAGAAAGGGTTAAAAAGGGTAGGTCACCTTATTATCATTATTTCCACATGTTTGATGATGTGATCAGGAACTTGAAGGCTGATGATAAAGTGAAACAGAGAAAAAAGTACTAGAAATTTATAATGCAGACTAAGGAAAAAAGGGTGAAAATTAATCCTGCATATGTCAGTCTATTTGCTCAAATTACCAATGCCATTAACATGGTGGAGAAAATGTTGGTTGCATACCAGGATAGGACTTTCTTGAATTTAATGAATTTGGTACGAGGTGAGGCTAGGAAAGTGGAGGTTGAATAACTAATCCAATAGCAAGCATTACCAGCTGAATCATCAACTCCTGCAACTTCCATCCAGCCAATACACGTACATGATCAACCATTGGTTGAGTATTATGAGAAACCTAAGGACAAAGATACAATACAAGAGGAGTCTGCTAAGCATGTTTCTGGTTATGAGGAAGTTAATCAATGCTTCCCATCTCCCCAATTCAATCAGGAAGGTGAAAAACAAATGTGTAAGAATAGACTAATTACTAATTTTTATGATGAAAATTCTATCCCTGATGATATAAGATACAAGGCTTGTAATAAATTCATGGATGATGATACTTTTGTTCAAACAAAAGAATTCAAGGATTTCATCATCAAATTTAGCCATAATGGACTGAGGGAAAGGATTAAAAAGGATAAAGAAGGTGTTGATCCATCAATACATGAAGAAATTAGTCAGAAGGTAATTCAATAAATGAAAATTATGAAACATCAAATATTACTCCTGTAGAGGGAAGGAGAATGGTGAAATAAAGTGGTATTCTCTTATTTCTAGGTGAGGATTTGACCTCTAATATAATATTGGATATTATAATAAATCAGGATGAGCAAGCCTTCACTTCAGAAGAGAAAGTAAATGATTTCCTTTTTGGATTTGGCTTTAGTATTAATCTGTATACATTGGCAATATGGGTAATGGACCCTACAACTAATAAGCCAAGGGTGGTTAGGATAGTGGGGGATATCATTGGAAATGTAATTATCAAAAGGACATTTGATACCTTAGCCAAGCAAGTAGTCAAGCTAGTGTTGCATATTGTAATGTTTAGTGCAAATACTGCTAAAAGGGCAGAAGAATCATATAATTCCTTGCATTCTAGAATGTATGTAAAGTTGCAAGATGATTATAGTAAAGTAGTTGCAAGGCCACCACCACCATAGGTTTCCCTTCCTTAGATCACAACACATCCTTCATCTTTATCAAAATAATTTTCAGCTCAACACAAAGAGACTTTGTCTCTAAGGATTAAACAATTGAAGGAAGAGCTAAAAAAAAGTAGAGAAACTGAGAAGAAAGCAAAGTAGGAAGCTAACAAGGTGGTTACTGATATGATTGATGACCTTTTAAGTTATAGTCTTTCATTTTTTTTACATAAAATTGAGGTCCAGGCATGGATAGCCTTTGATGGAATGAATAAGGCATATGCTAAAGAGGTTCATAAAAGCTTTCAGGAGGTGTTGAGCAAATGGAGCCTTAGGGATAATGGTATAAAAGATATAATAAAAGTGACAGAGTCTGATACAGATGCCCCAAAGAATTTTCCTCAAGTTCTGGAAAGAATTGAGATATTATGGGACATATTTTCCTTCCAAATAAAACTAGATATTCAATTTATTTAGCAAAATTGAAAATGTTTGAAGGTATGGAGAAAGGAATAATGCCAAATATTGTAGATGAAGTAGGATTGATAAATCATTTGGATAAGTGGAAGGTTGAATTTTTTGGCATTGTTCCTTCTTTGTCATCATTTATTTTCAAGGATGTAAAGCCTAAGTTGGCTCTTCTTAATTAATAATTCAATTGATGATTTATTCAAATTGGAGACCAACTTGGATAGTTTTACAAAGGAAGCCAAAGCTATCACAAATGCCAGGTATCATTCACACAACAACAAGGTGCATAAACTTCTAGCTTATAACTAGCCATCTGAGGAGGAATTTAATTCATGACTTGAGAAATATGTGGAATAAGCCATTTTCTATTGTTTTCTAGTTCTTTTGCAATGATGGGGCTTGTTTTTGTCTCTTGTGACCTAGTCAGCATCTCTCAGGAATTTTTGAAGGATAAAGAGGGTATAGAAAAGTGCAACAAGTACTTGTACAACCACCTTCTTCTTTGAGCACAGTTTGGAATCAACAAGAATCTTATACAAGTGCACATGCAACTAATTTTATTTTTTTTAAGAATATTTGTTTCCTCATGAAGTAGTTGTGCTTGTATTTTTGATATGAAAGGGTTGTCAAATGAATATATGACACTTGTCGAAAGGCTTGAAGCTTGTTTGCTCCCTTGTTCCTATAAAAGGGAATTCATGGCCTTTTGCAAAGGATCTCTGAGAAGTTTTGTATGTCGAGCATTTTGTAATAGAGCAGTGATTTTCAGTCTAGGTTTTTTTGTGTAAGGAATTTGATATAATTGGTCATTTTTTATGATAGTGCTAACTTCAAATTGAATATAAAATGATAGATTCAAAGCTAATTATCTCCTGAATTGTAATTCTCATTTCATTTATGAGTAAAATCTGATCAAGGATCGTTTTATTCATCTCTACAAGATTTCTTGTAGTTGAATGTTTCTTATATAGCATTCTCTCAAGTAGCGAATTAAACATGATTTATAAGAAATGATGAATGTTTTGTGTTTACAATGATTTATAAGTAGAATTGGTCATGAATATTATAGGGTATCAGTGTAATGCATTGTTGCAAAGCCTGATTGAAGCTAATTCAAGCATTGTTGTGCAAATTTTTAGTTACATCAGTCTTGATTCTATTTCCTAGGTTTAAGGCACCAATCTTTTTGAAATTGAGTTTGAATACAACTCCCTGATCATGAATTTCAAAGAAATTTTTCCTTTACCACTGTAATTTTTTAAAATAATTTCATTCTCATGTTCTCAATGCATAGAAAGCCTAAGGATCTAACCCATCACATGTGTCTATATGAATTCTTGGCTAATTTGTGAGGACATATCTATTTAAAATAATATCTGAAGATAATGATAAGGAATCTTAAGTAATATTGTGTAGGTTCACCCTCCTAGGTCTTGCAAAGCCTAAAGTGCAAAGGAAAAGTTTATTCCATCTTTTCCTATTTGTTTTCCAGCCCCTTAAGAGAATTGATCATAAGAATTGGCTATTCTTTAGAGTATCTTAAGAACCAGCTGGGAATTAAAAGCCACCAATATAACCTACAAGTTGGAAATGAAGAAAGTTTTTTTGGATAGAAAGGAGCTTGTCATAAATGGTCAAGCTCCTATTTTGTTTTTCAACCTCAACAAGTAACTAAATGAATAAAATGATAAAATATTATGTGTGATCCTATCCTAAGTACATCTAGGAATAGAAAGAGTAGTGACAAATGTTAATAGAGTAAACTAGAATGTAAATGAGATCGAATTAATCAAGGAAATGAGATCCCAAGGTTCCAAGGGCACTACCAAATGATTCAACACTAGACAATGAAATAAATGAGAAGGTGAAGAAAATAAATAATACACAATCACATTACAAAGTTGTTGAAGGAAAGGGAGGTAATAATGTAGCTAGAGAATATTTTTAAACTTCTTAGGAGTGAAATACTATGTTGGAGTCCTAATCTATAGTTCTCAAGTGTCAAGAATGTTGGTAGACTATTCAAAATACTAGCAAGAGAGTGAAATATTGAGTATTAGATTGTAATATTGAGTAATAGGAATTCAAATTGAGATGAATAGAGGGAGATAAGGGAGTTGGGTAGCCATTTAAATTCACTTCAAAGTGGTTTCCATTGACCTGGGTAGGTAATACGTGGAAAAACACTCCTAAATGGCCACCAAATCATAAATTGTTGCAAGAAATAACACATCATGCTAGTATCTAGACAATTCCAACTTTAGAAAGGACCAAACACTAGAAAAACACAAAACTAAGATAGTTATAACATCAATTTTGAAAAAAAGGACCACAAAAGGAAAGGCTTTGGTACCATGGGTGGAAAAAGGCTAGGGAAAGGGATGAATGGACCCAAAAACACAATAAGAGAGATAGAAAACAAATTGAGTTCAAAATAAAATGTAAATAATAATTTTCATCATTACATCTTATCACCACTTTAAAGGACTTATGACACTAAGTGATATGTATACTAAAGTACATAAATGAAAGTACTAAAGGGAAATATCATCATGAAACCCCAAAAAAATATTGTAGGGGAAGAAAAGAGTTCTTTGAGAAAGGCAATGATGCCCTTAGATTAAGAACCTGCACAATAAATACATTAGACAAAAAAAACCTACATGCCAAGAAATTTTATAACAACCTTTAAAACTTGCACAAGGAAAGGATTAGATAAAAATAACTTGTATAACAAAGATATTGGAAAATCATATATCCTAAACATACACATAAATAGAAACAAAAGATAGGAAAATATTAGCAAATACATAAGACTAACACACAAGAAGAGTCAATGGTGAAGAAAGAGGCATAGTCCCAATAGGATTTGTTGTTAAGAAAATGTAAGGTATAGTTCAAGGACTAGCATGCTTTGTAGCTAGGAATCATATAATATCTTCATGGATCACATGGGTGCTACAAACTACATTGTATGCTGACAATGAGAGATATCAAAAGGGTAGGCCATATGAAGTGAACAACCTAGCAAGGGTTGTTGCCAAGTGACTCTTATGCTACTAAAGTAGGTCATGTGAAGTGTATGGGCTAGCAAGATATATTTCTAGGTGGCTCACATGCTAATTGATATGAAGCATACAAGCCAACAAATACCATTACTAGGTGGCTCATAAGCTACCAAGGTAGGTCATATGAATGACACACAAGTTGGAAAATAACATTTCTAGGTGGCTCATAAGCTACCAAGGTAGATTGTATGAAGGGCACACAAGCTAGCAAACTATGTTTCTAGGTGGCTTATATAAAAAACCACCATATTCCACTACCAAGGTAAGTCATATGAATGACACACACGCTATAAAATAACACTGCTAGGTGGCTCATAAGCTACCAAGGTAGATCGTATGAAGGGCACAAAAGCTAGCAAACTATGTTTCTAGGTGGCTTATATGACAACCACCATATTCCACTATCAAAAAGTGCGCTTTGATTTTTTGAATTTTTGCTACTCTTGTACGCGATGAATCAACATGGAGGGGGCCTCATGAGGGCTCCCCCACCAACACAACCTATTGTGTCTCTGAATAACACTGCCTCTTTGGGTGGGAGATCTAAAATTTCCCCATTCTTTGAGCATATTTCATCGTTTGGGGGTTTGAACAACCCTATTTTTTCTCTTGAAGGCAAGACTTTTTAGGCTCAGATGCCCAAACGACCTCCTTTGTGGAAAAGCTTGTTGGAAGTCAAACTTCGACAAGGACACCTCATAAGTCCATGTCAAATTTTTGTACTATGGTGGGGGACAAAGTGGACATCCCAGATGCAATCTTGAATGATGCCTTGGAGGGTTTGAAGTTATCCTTGGTAGGGAAATTCTTCGCGGGACGACCCAATATAGACTAGGTACAAAAATGGGCCTTTGACACTTGGAAACTTAAAGGCAACATTTCTATAAGCGCTATGCCCAAGGGTCTCTTTTTTTACCTTTGTTATCCTTGAGGATATTTTAAAGATCCTTAGAGGTGGACCATGGGCTTTTGATAGTGGTTTTAAAAATAGTTTTTCTTTATGCAAGTGGAAACCAAGGTTTGATGCCTCTACTAATTTGGGGAAAGTTGCTCCAACCTGGGTTAGAATCCCTGGGTTTCCACTTGAGTTTTGGCATCGAAAGGTTTTTAAAGGAATAGCTGACTCCTTTGGTTCTTTGGTCACCATTGACAAAGTTACTCTTCTTAAAACAATATTAGTCTATGCAAGAATTTTTGTTAATGTAGAGGTTAATACAATCCTACCCACCTCTATGACTTTAAAATCCAAGTTTGGAAAATGGATTCAACCTTTAGAATTTGAGAGGGCTATGGTATATTGTCAGGGAGGCAAATAAATTTGGGCACTTACAGAATGCTTGTAAAATAGCTCCTTGTGAGCCTAAGATTCCCCAAATGGAGGCATAGATGGATGCTCCTTTGAAATATTTATTGAAAAGGTCAAAGGAACCTAAAACCTCAACACCAAATAAAGAAATGCTTCTCATAGAAGAAGCCTATAACTCAAAATAGGAAAATGAGAGGAATAATACTTCTCCAACAAAAGATGTTCCAAAAGCAAATTTGGAAAGGCTATTTTTAGAGGCTTCCAACGAATCATCCACCCCGCCATCTTCGGAGAAACTTCTGGATTTAGATAAAGAAAAGGAAAACAAGGGAACAACTTCACCTCCAAATCCTCAGGGAGAGCAACACACCGAAGTCTAGGAGGAAGGGGAAATTATAAGCCAAAAAGAACAGTTTTTGACTCCTACTCAGGAATCCCAAGAACCAACCTTGAGGGAGGAGCAAACATAACAAAGCAAAGATGAGAAAGGATGGATAAA
>VDFB02351160.1:0-29525 GCA_007258455.2 Sequoia sempervirens
AGTAATAATCAGAGACGATGCTTGTTATTTAGTGAAAGGCGCTGGAGCATCCTCTCTTCACCTAGATTATGACATATCTCTTCATTTGAGTGATGTTCTATTTGTACCAAGTATCAAGAGGAACCTTGTATCAATTTCAGCTTTGGAGGACAAAGGCTATCAAGTTGCATTTTCTAAGGGAAAATTTTTTGCTTGGCCAAAGAACTCTAGCATCAAGACAATCCGTCTGATTGGTGTTTGGCAAGAGAGTCTTTATAGACTTTCCATTTGTCCAATGTAGGCATTGTTGCATGACTCCACCAGTTCAAGAGAGCTTTGGCATAGAAGACTTGCTCACCTCCATTTCAGAGCTCTTCCATCAATGGAGAAGATAGTCACTGGCCTTCCAAAACTTAGTCAAGAGCATGATGGTACTTGCAGAGGATGCAAATTGGGTAAGAATACTAAAGGTCCTTTTCATAGTAGTGAAAATAGATCAAAATGTATTCTAGATCTTGTTCATTCTGATTTGTGTGGTCCAATGTCTGTTGCATCTTTGAGTGGTTTTTGGTATTATGTAATTTTCATTGATGACTACTCTAGAAAGACTTGGATTTATTTCTTAAAGACTAAGGAATCTGATGAAGTACTTGAGAAATTCAAAGAATTTAAGGCTCAAGTAGAGAATTTGTCAGGAAAGAGAATCAAAGTTCCGAGATCTGACAACGGAGGAGAATACACCTCTGGAGGCTTCCGTAACTTTTGTATCGAAGCAGGGATTAAGAGGGAGTTTTGCATTCCTTACAATCCACAGCAAAACAGAGTTGCAAAAAGGAAGAATAGATCCATTGTTAAGGCAACCAAAGCTATGATCCATGATCAAGACTTGCAAACCTTCCTTTGGGCAGAAGCATCTAGAACTGCAGTGTATGTTCATAATCGGAGCCCTCATTGTATTTTGGAGAATATGACTCTTGAAGAAGCTTTCACAGGTGTGAAGCCTGAGGTTAGTCACTTGAGAATCTTTGGTTGTCCTATTTATATTCATATGCCTAAAGATAAGAGGACTAAGTTAGAACCATTTGGCAAGAAATGAATATTTGTGGGTTACAGTGAATCTTCAAAAGCCTACAGGATTTACATTGCAGGTCAGAAACAGATAGAGATCAATAGGGATGTCACTTTTGAAGAAGATGTTGCATTCAAAATATCTAAAGGTTCACACATGGAGATAGATAATGAAGATCTGGAGACTCCTTAGGACATTGATGTTGATCATACTCCTGAGATTCAGAGGGAGTCTATTGAACCAGAAGAAGCTATTGATCCAGTTGAGCCTTTGGAACCAATTGATGGGCCAAGAGACACTGTCATAGGTTGTAAGAGACCTCTATGGGCTAGGAAAACTGTGCAGGAGGAAGAAAAGTTTGTAGCTCCTAGAGGCACATTCAAACAAAGCAAAATACCACAGAAGTTTCTAGGCTATGTTGCATTAATGAGTCATATCATTGAGTCTAATCCTTCTAGTGTTGAGGAAGCATCAAGTCAGCATGTATAGAGAGATGCTATGGTTGAAGAATATCAATCCATTATCAAGAATGATGTTTGGGATATTGTTCCAAGACCTGAAGGGAAATCTGTTGTAGCTTCTAAATGGATCTTCAAGATCAAGCATGCGACTGATGGAAGCATTGAGAAGTACAAAGCTAGATCTGTGGCTAGAGGATTCTCTCAGAAAGAGGGAATAGATTATGAAGAAACTTTTGCTCCGGTTGCTTGTTATACATCCATCAGGACCATCGTTGCTATTGTAGCAGCTAAGGAATGGAAGTTACATCAGATGGACGTGAAGAAAACATCTCTTAATGGTGTAATCGAAGAAGTATACATTGAGAAACCTGATGACTTTGTGATTCATGGGAAGGAGTCTCATGTTTGTAAACTGAAGAAGGCTTTGTATGGCCTTAAGCAGGCTCCTCGTGCTTGGTATGAGAGGATTAATCGATACTTGATGAGCTTGGGATTCTCCAAGAATGATGCTGATTCAAATCTTTACTTCAAGGTAGTTGATGGTGAGGCATTAATCTTGGTTCTTTATGTTGATGATCTATTTCTTACTGGAGCAGAATATCTCATTATCAAATGCAAGGAGTTAGCTTCTAAATTTGAGATGAAGGATCTAGGATATATGCATTACTTCCTAGGATTGGAAGTGTGGCAGAGACCGAATGAGATCATTCTGAGTCAAGGGAAATATACCATAGACATCTTGAAGAGATTTGGGATGATGGATTGCAAATCCATGTCTACACCGATGGAAACCAATTTGAAGAAGTTAAGTGAGCTTGCCACTAGTTTAGATCTGGTAGATCCTACTATGTACAAACAATTGATTGGATTGTTGATGTATCTAGTCAATACTAGACTAGATATTTGCTATGCAGTGAGTGCACTCAGTCTATTCATCTAGTTGCAACTAAGCATATCTTGCAATACTTGTGTGGCACAGTTGGATATGGCTTGAAATATACTTCTAGTGTAGACCTAAAGCTGCAAGGATATTCTGATTTTGATTGGGTAGGAAATGTGGCTGATCGAAAGAGCACCTCTAGATGTTGCTTTAGTTTGGGGTCTGCGATGATTACTTGGTGTAGCAGGAAGTAGTCTTCGGTGGCACTAAGCATTGCAAAGGCAGAGTATATTGCAACATGTGTAGTAGCTCGAGAAGCAGTGTGGCTTTAGAATCTCCTTGCAGGATTGTTTGGACAATCATTGGAGCTGACTGTTATTCATTGTGATAATCAAAGCTATGTGAAGCTATATGTCGATCCTATGTTTCATGACAGAGAAAAACATGTTGAGATCAAATACCACTACATCAGAGATATGGTATTGAGGAAAGCTATTCAGTTGAGGATTTATTTGCACTGATGAGCAGACAATTGATATTCTCACCAAGCCTCTCTCTAGAGTGAATTTTGTGCATTTTTGAGACAAGCTTGGATTTGTGGAGAATGAAGCCCTTGCTGAGAGGGAGACTCAACATCAGTGATCTCTTGTGATTTTCTTTAATGCATCTTTCTTTGTGATAGAGAAATTTGAGGTGAAATCCCTTGTTAATGCATTTTTCTTTGAGACAGAGAAATTTGAGGTGTAAGCCCTTGTTAATGCATCTTTCTCTGTGATAGAGAAATTTGAGGTGAAAGCCCTTGTCCCACCCTCTGGGAGTAGCCATGGTGGATGTCATGTTAAGTGACTCCATGACAACATCACATTGAGAGACTCCATGATGATTCCCTTGTACTTGTGTTTATCCACCCTCTGGGAGTAGCCATGGTGGACGTCATGTTGAGAGACTCCACGATGACATCACGTTGAGTGACTCCGTGATGGGTACTTGTGCACATGTTTCTTTCCATACATGGGAGTAGCCATGGTGGACGATATCACGTTGAGTGACTCTGTGATGAGCTCTTTTCCACAAATGGGTGTAGCCATTGTGGGTGTCATGTTGAGAGACTCCATGACTTGGATATCTAGAAGTATTCCTCCCTAGCTAAGAGGGAGTGCTGATGTGTAGCCGCGGGCCTCATACTTCCAGCGACGATATTAATAAACAATAAATTAAATATAGCCGATTGGCTATTTATTTATTGAGGTCGATTTATGAAGAGTCACCTCCATTCATTTGTAATCATATGTTTATTCATTGTAGCTGACATAAATAAAGTTCTCCACCTTTTGGAGAGACACGTCTTTCTTGAGGCTGACTTATCTTGTGAAGTCACATTGGTTAAAGAAGGACCTATCGAATGGTATATAATAGAGGCGCTACTCATTCCTTGATATATTTATTCATTCCATTCAAGCAAGTGCGAGTCACCTACAACAAAGAGTTCTATATTGCAGATCGAAGTTATTCTTCAAGAAGGTCAATATCATCATAGAAGGAGTTCAATATTATTTCTCTTGAGATTGCATCAAGTGTGGTGTTGTTAATTCAACCTTGTGATTGGCCTCATTGTAAAGAAAATTTCTGTTCGTTATTCAATATATAAGTGATATATTGTTGTTGGGTTTTTCTCCCTCAAGTTGGAGGGTTTTCCCAGGGTATATGTCGTGTTAAATTGTTTGAAATTGTTCCATTTCTGCTTATTTAATTTTTGATCTTAAAAATAACAATATAAATGTTATAAGGGTATGACCCCTAATAACATTATGTTCTAACACCCCCCTTAATGTTAATAGGAGGCATCACATGTCAATTTCCATAAAAGAAAAAATTAAGTACCCCAATAACGTAGGTCTTCTTTGATAGTGATAAATATGGAGAAAAATATATGCCAAAATGAAAGTCATGTATTTCAGACTACATGAAAGTCTTGTCATAATTTATAATCCTAGTGTTTTAAAAATGATGCTACTTATGAGATCTTATAAATATTTTTATTGGAGCTTGGGTCTCCTCAAATCAGCCCCACCCTAGGTTCATTACATAGTGTCCATAGGACTTAATACAATGTGCCTGTAGGACATAATACAATGTTCTCGTAGGACTTAATACAATGCTTTTACAATTGGAAGATTTACAAAGAGAATAATTTTAATAAATGCATGTAGGAATTATACATAAAATGCCTAATGGACTTGCTTATGCCTATTGGGACTTGAATATATCCAAAGGACTTGCTAATGCCTAAAGGTCTTATATTTTTCCTATTAGGACTTGCTTATGCTAGAAGGACTTACTAATGCCTAGAGGTCTTATATTTATCCTCTTAGGACTTGCTTATGCCAAGACTTAAATATGTATACATAGAATGCCTAATGGACTTGCTAATGCCTAGAGGTCTTATGTTTTTCCTACCAGGACTTGCTTATGCTAGAATGACTTACATCTAGGATCTAGCCACTAGGTGGTGTCCTTAGCATGCAGACTCCCCCCCAATGGCATCACCTACGACCAAACATTGATTTGATTTTGGAGAAATTTGCACTACATAGAGGTTTTGATGAGTGATGGTGGAGATTCCAATCTATTTATTTTTTATAACAATCTTTCACTTTGAATAGAATTGGAGAGAACTTTTATGATGGAATACTTTTTCTTGAACAAAAATGGAGAGAAATTTAATGATATAATATTTTCGCTTGAATAGAACTGGAGAGAACTTTTACAATGGAATATTTTCACTTGAGTGAGGTGCCCGTGATATATCAATGGCCAATTCATTCCCATGCAATAATAGTTCATTCCCAATATATGAAAGGAGATTGGGACAATTTTGTGAAGACCAACATGCAATACCCTTATTTTGCATGTGCCAAAAGAGCTAAGATGATAAATTTTAAAGATGAAAATCCACCCAATAAGGATTGAGGAAAGCATTAATTAGTGAAATTCAATTGATATATGTGAAAAAATTTCACACACCACCCATTCCTTCATCTTTTTATATTACTTCTGTTTGTGCAATCAGTGTAGCATGCTTGGGACCAACAAGACAATGCATTATTATGTACTATCCAACGAATAAATGAATGAAATATTTGAATAACATCCACAAGATTAAATAGTCTATGGGATCGAGACAAACAAACTTAATTTGTCTTCATGCTCTTTTTCAAGTCGAATATCCTGCTATTAATTTTGACTAGAAGGCTGGCCATCTGGTTAATCTTATCTTCCTCAAATAACTACTGCATATTGTCAATAGTCAAGCTATTTTCGTGCTGAGTACGAGAATAGCTTTAGTTTAGAGGATTTAGAGACTCATTTACAATGAACTCCATCCAAGTGAAAAGAGATGTCATTTGAAGAAGCAAGCCGATAATTGAGTCATTAATACCTACAAAAAACTAATAAAAACAAATTAGCAGAGGTTGCAACTTTTAGATAATTTATCTTATGTTTACAATGAGCCCATCGAATTTTATAAAAGATTGCATGGGATCTTCTTTTCAAGTGTGGGATCTTTCACATGGTAGGCATCGATTAGATTTAGAGATCATGACAATCAATGTCAAACCATGAAGTCATAAGGCATAGCAATGTCAATGAAGAAAGGATCCATAGTGTATAGAGATTGACATTGGTGATTAAAATTTAGAATCCTCAATATTTTTGAGGAAATAGATATTATGATAATTGAATAATAAAAATCATATTTCTTTATAAAAATTAAACAATATAAATAAATAAAAATTTGATAAATGTTTTTATTTATATGGTGAATTCTTTTATTCAAATTTTAACGAAAAATTTAAATGACGATTTATAAATTATAGTAAAATTTTGGAGGAATCCTAATATTGGTGTGATGAGAATGGTCACCCCATAGTGTATAGTAAACTTTTCGTTAGTGGAAATTTTTTTTCATAGTTAAGATTAACAAATGGTGTTAACTAATGAGATGGTAGCCCTTAAGTGCAACACGGATATTACTCATTATTTTGATGACTATTAGTAGATTTTTAAATCTATAAAAATGATTAATACAACCTAAATAGGCTAAAAAGATTGTAGCCATGTAAGTGGTTTTACCCAACACAAATTGGGCTACTAAGTGTGATTATGTTAACAACTTAAAAATTAAAAATTAAATAATGGATTTTTAAACAATAGAAAAGACACAACAAATGTATTGCAAGAATGATCTTACACATGTGTTGATTGAACACAAATATGTTTCCCATCAGGTTTTATATGTCTTCTAGTATAACCTATAAAAATGATTAGTATAGCCTAACCTACTTTGATACCATGTTAGAAATTAGGATCTTAGGATACTAATCATTATAAACAAGATATAAAATAAATAAAATGAGAATCATAAAAGCATAGTTTTTACACATTACACAAGATATACATGGGGAAAACCTTTTTGGGTAAAAAACCTCATAAAGTATTATTTTATTGACACTTACAATAATGGTAATTATAACATAGAACAAACTTGGGGAACACTTCTCCATACTTCCACATGGCCAATAATACCTCATGTGCATAGTGATAGAATTCAATATCAATCTCTAACTTCTACACCTTTCAAATGAGAAAGAACCTCCTTAAATATAGGAGAAAGGGTGACATAATACCTTAAGGGGTATTAGTCACACTTATTCAAAATAATCATTCATAAATAATTAATAATCTAATAGTTATTAGACTATAATTATTTCAAATGGGATATGCTTAATAAAATATATATTATATAAGGTCTAATTATATTAGAACATTATATAAATGTTATAAGGGTATGACAAGCATAATAACATTATGTTCTAACAATTCTAGAGATACATTAAGACATATGAATATGAAGGCTTGATCACATTTGTTAATTTTTTTTTCTTTAGATTCCTCACTAGAAGGTTCTTTCTCGCCTTGTAATAACACCCCGATAGCACAAACCCCAAAGGACAACTATCTACACAACAATTTTTTTTTTTAAACATAAAGTAAAGGTACTATGTTATCAATTTCATCTAACATAATTACAAATACATAATACATGTTAAACTCCTAAGTCCTTTGGGGTACACGTAGAGACATTACGTTATCTACTCATTAACAAACCTAACTAATATCCAACATTCATTCCAAGAATATGTGTTCGCATATAAAGGTGATAAACTCAAAGCATCAAATAATGATGAACCACATACGCTATACAAGATCACATAATCAATGAAGCATGAAAACAAAGAGAAACTAACTTACTCAACTTAACAACATCAAATATATTTATAATTGCATCAGTGAATAATGTTTTAAATTACAAAGTGAGATATAATAATACATCAAGATACAAAATACATTATCCCAATCACATGGGCGAGTTATAATACAAATTACATGATATGAACAAAGTATAAATGTATACATTAGATGGTACATAAATCTGGTACAAGCTGCCACCACAATCTCTACACTGAAGGTGTGACTGTAGCATGGGAAACCCAACGGGGTGCGAAGCACGTTCCACCCGACCACCCCCGTGCTAGGAGTAGTTAAGAAAGGATTCCCGACCAAGACGTCAACAGTTACACACATGACTCAACACCAAACATGGAAAAGAATTTATACACAAAGGAAATGTGACATCATAAGTCAACTACATAACATGACAACACTTAACTACAAATCAAACAATGAAATTACTTCCAGAGGATTCCAAATAAAACAACTAAGGGGAAACGCTAGAGGAGAGTGTCATCGCATGGCCTTCATGGATTATCCTGACATCCTAACACGAGGTGCCGCCTCCATCTATGGTTATCCTGACTGCCTATTTCAAGGCGCCGCCCCATAGGGTGACTCATGCAGAATCGTGCATTACTCGTGGAAACGAGATCACGATTTTGCCAACCACGGCCTTCTCGAACACCTTTAGTCTTTGATAGCCCTAACAGGTGAGCGAGGTATATATTATTTTCTTTTAGTGTTTAACTACCCATCCCCTATTTATTTAGTTAGGTTTTCACTTTTTACACTAACTCTACTGTGGGTTCTCCTGACAGCCCCTTTGTGCGCCGGCGCCCACATAGAGCCACTCTCCCTAGAATTTCCTAACTCACATCAAAATCAAAGGGATCATACCCTCAAATACATGGGGACATAGACTAGAAACAAACGCGAGGCAAATCCATCCCGCTATAGACATGTGACCCAAGTAACAGCACAAAATGATACACTTAAGATATACACAAAATCACGATAAAAAAAAAAAACAAATGAAATCAAAACTCCATTATAAAAGCCTCCTAACATTATGAAACAAATTTTCAAACCTCTGGAAGTTGTTACGACTACCCTATCTCCTATAGAAAATTTAACCAATTAAACAACCTCGATAACAAAATCAATTCATCACTTTTCCTCAATTAATTCCACTAAAAGAAGACAAATAAATAAATTTAATTAAATAAAATTTAATAAATATTTCTTTTCTAATTTCATCTGAAAAAAAATATATATATATAAAATTTATATTACATGTTCATCAAACAAACTACCTCTCTAAAAAAAAAACACACATATATATATATATATAATATTAATCTTATAAATATAAAAATGTTAATTAATATTAATTTAAAATTATCATTTAAGATAACCAAACAAAATCCGTATTAAAATAAATAAACGAAATTTAAATTCATGAATTAAAATAACAATAAATTTTTTTAAACATAAACTGGCGCAGCCCCTAATGGCCGCGTACCTCCCCATAGGGGAGGACGCAGCCCCCAAGGGTTGCGTACAGCAGTCCTTCGACTGCTGTGCGCGGCCCTTATGGGTTGCGCAGGGGGTGGGGACAGTACCGCCCCCACTGACCCCCAAAAAAAAATATAAACTTTTTAAAATTTAATTTATTTGCATATTTCTTTTTTAAAAGAAACTTGACAAAAATATATATAATTTTATATAAAATTCTGACGAATTTCCGAAGTACGAAAGCTCGTCATATTTTATATATATGAATATATATATTCTAAAAATTTCACAGACTGTAACATTGTAAAAATTTAATTCCTCTGTACAGAGGATGTATAAATAATTATTTTTATAGAAGACAGAATAAATTAAAAAAAGAAACACAGTTTACATTTAATCAAAAATTCAACAGTAAGGAAATAGCAATTTTCTTTTGCAGTGACAGAATACACAAAATACAGAAAATTTGAATCATTACAACCACATGGATTAAGAGTTTTTTTTTTTGCTAATTTCCCTGTGTTGATTCATATTTTTCCTTGCACAAATCTATTCTAAGTTTTCTCTGTTCATTATGGTTTTATTTTTCTATTGTTTGCTAAAACTAAAATTTACAGAGGCAACAAAAGCCTTAACGGCAACAGCCTGAAACAAGATTTTCTAAATCTTTCAAAGAAGATATATACTAATATACAAAGGAAACAAATTGGATTCAGAGGAATACCTGTTTCCTATAGGCTGTAGAAGTAAGAGTTGCACCAAAACCCTGCAGCTTTAAGGCTCCTCCCAGAAGCTCTTCCTCCAGCCAACAAGAAATTCTTCTGCAGCTTCTTCCAAATTCCCTCACAAAACAACAACAGGAAAACCACAAAAATTCACCAAGATTCACCAAAAACCCCTTTCCCCACTCCTCTCAGCCAAGTTTTTTTCCCGTGAAGGATTTCTGTTTTTCCCATGCCTCTTTTCTTCCGGGAATCAAATCCTCCACCCAATATCATTTATTTTCCACAACTTCCCGTACAACTCCCCATAAAATAAATTTAATAACTTTATTTTTATATTTTATTTTATTTATTTATTTATTTTATTTTATTTTATTTTATTTATTTATATTTTATTTTATTTATTTTTATTTTATTAACAATGGAACTTCATAAACTATTTATTTAACTCCAAAAATGCAATAGCAATAATTTTTTTTAAAAAAAATATCAACACAGTACGATTATTTTATTTAAACTATTGCCTTAATAAAGAACATAACTCAACTAATTAAACCACAATTAACTTAAAACTCTGTCAATTAAATAAATAATTGATCTCACATACCCAACATTAATTAAATTACACTTAATTAAAAATTGATAAAAAAATTAATTAAATCCCAAACTAAACTGTTAACCAACACGGACACATTTACAAACAAGGAAAAATAAAAACAAAGACAAACAAGGACTCACAGTAGACGGACTTGGGACGGGAATTCTTTCCTAACCACTCCTTTTTTCAACATCAATCCCATTGGGTTTATTTTGATGCTCACCCTGTCCTGCCGAAGCAGGTGGAATCGAGACTTAGTACCTGCATCCTGCATAAAACAAATGTCGTGAAACATATAAATCTCCATAGAAAACACACCGTGAAAGGAAATCGCAGGATGACAGGGCACTTGCAAGCAAGTGATGTCACTCTGTCCTTTCACCAAGACTCACAAGTAAACACACCAAACAATATAACAGCATAAACTCGCAACATCAACGTATACATATTATTAAAAGCACCACAAAAGTCACATAACATAATCACCATAAATAAGTATCATCTAACATCATATGTAAAGTCTAATGCAACCAAACAACCAAACCATAAATCCATGCACAACCAAAATGGTGAACTGCTCACCCACACAACCAAGTACAAGATCTGTCCATAAGAGTAACAACAACATGAGGGGTATCACATCCTCCCCCCCTAGGATGTGGCTTACTCCTGGAAGCCACTAAATAAGTATGGATAGGCCTCTCTAATGCGGGATGCATCCTCCCATGTCGCTGAAGTCTCATCATTTGGGTCCCACTGGACCCGCACCTGCTCAATATCTCTGCCCCTGAGGGCGAGTCTCCGATGCTGTAGCACGGCCACAGGCTCGAGTGCTAGCTGTCCGTCCTCGACCTGAAGAGCATTCCAATCAAGTACGTGAGTAACATCGGGAAAGTATGGTCTAAGTACAAAAACATGAAAAACATCGTGAATCTGTGATAGGCTTGGTGGCAAAGCTAGGCGATAAGCAACAGGGCCAATCCTCTCCAAAACTTCAAATGGACCTACAAAACGAGGTGCGAGCTTGGAACCCTTTCCATAACGGATTGGGCTCTTCCGCGGTCGCACTCTCAAAAAGACACGATCACCAACAGAGAACTGGCGGTCAACTCTATGTGCATCTGCATATTTCTTCTGTCTGTCTTGAGCTGCCACAAGATGCTCTCTGATGCGTACAACCTGCTGTTCCATGTCCTGAAGCATTTCGGGACCAAGGAGAACTCTGTCCTCAAGACGGTCCCAACTCAATGGGGTCCTACAAGGACGACCATATAGTGCCTGGAAGGGAGCCATACCAATAGAGCTGTGAAATCCATTGTTGTAGGCAAATTCCACAAGATGCAAATACTCCTCCCAACGTGACTGCTGATCCATCACGTACATACGAAGCATGTCCTCAAGAACCTGATTAACTCTCTCTGTTTGTCCATCTGTCTCAGGATGGTAGGCAGAACTGAAGTTTAGCTGTGTTCCTAAGGCACGCTGCAATGATGTCCACAATGCAGATGTGAACACTGGATCTCTGTCAGATATGATTCTCCGTGGAATACCATGCAAGCGGACAATATCTTCCATGAAGATTCTAGCAACTGATGAAGCTGTGTAAGATGAACGAACTGGGGAAAAGTGAGCCACCTTGGTCAATCTGTCAACTGTGACCATGATAGCATCATGACGTCTAGTAGTCATAGGCAATCCCACAATAAAGTCAACGGAAATTATGTCCCACTTCCATTCCGGAATGAGATGAGGCTGTAATAGACCTGCAGGATGCTGATGCTCTGCTTTGACCCTCTGACACTCCAAACATCTAGCTACCAAATCAGCAATATCCCTCTTCATGCCAGCCCAAAAATATAATGCCCGAAGATCTGCATACATTTTCTTAACTCCCGGATGAGCAGAATAGGGAGCTCGATGTGCCTCAGTCATAATTAGAGTCCGAAGACCCTCAACAGAAGGCACGTAAATGCGACCCATATACCTTAGAAGACCATCAGACTCAAGTGAGTACCCTGCAAACTTTCCTTCTAGAGCTCTACCAGACTCAATTTCTGACTTCACTTCCTGATACCAACTATCAGATGGAAGTGCAATGAGGACTTGACTCCTCAAATCTACCTCAAGAGCCACTGCAGAAATCTCATGTCTCCGCCGACTCAAAGCATCTGCAACTACATTTTCCTTGCCTTGAACATATTTGACCTCAAAGTCATATTCGCAAAGGAATTCCATCCATCTTCTCTGCCTAGCATTCAGGTTTGGCTGGGTAAAAATATATTGCAAACTGCGATGGTCACTATGAAGCTCGAACCTATGACCCAACAAGAAGTGTCTCCATCTCACAAGAGCATGAACCACTGCGGCTAACTCCAAGTCATGAGTTGGGTAATTAAGCTCATGGTCCTTGAGCTTACGGGATTCATATGCAATTACACGTCCCTCTTGCATCAAGACGGATCCCAAACCCTCCAAAGAAGCATCTGTGCACACCACAAAATCCTTAGTAGGATCAGAAGAGCCAGTTACCTAATGGACTCAACCACCTAAAGTACCCAGTGTTTGCAAACACGGCTCAGATATCCTATTATTACCATGTACAATCCTTTCTTCTTTAGCACAAGTTTTACTTTTAATTTCCAATCATCATAGTTAAAAGGTGTTGAAGGTCTAAAAAATTTGATTTGAATCCATGCTTAGGGTGTTTTTTTTGCAAAAAGAATGAATAAATGAAGTGCATAATAGAATGTAGAAGTGCACATGACACAACACAAAACACCCCCTTGATTCAATATTCAGACCCCCTCATAAATTGGAACTTTATGTTTTCATTACATAGACAAGTCTAATGGTTCAACATGACACTTTATAATTTAGTGTGATAACATTCTCAATGAATTTGGCATACAAATTTATTCACTTAAAGAAATGCACCCAATTTTAAATTTCCAATCAAAATTTACAATAATTTTTCTATTTCACTATGTTTCCTAATTAAAGCACACTTCAAAATTTTATAAGAATACCTTTCCAAGTTAGAAATAGAGAGGGGGTTGAAGTTAAACCATCACTAGTAATAATCATACGACTATACCATGTGACCAGGAGCTAAACTTTTTTGGGTTATCCTCTCCCCTTCTTATTGATGTAATACTAGTGTAAATGATGTCATTAAAGTGCTACCTCTTGTGAATAGTAATACCAATTGTTGCTTTTAATTTGACAATCATCATATTCAAGCCTAGAAAAAATATTGTGGCCTACACAAGATCTATAAAAGCTCCTGGCATACAAAAAAATGGATCCACCTATTAGTAGAAAGCAATGTCAATAGCAAGTTTGATCTTCCCTTTACACTAGAGGATTCATGCCTTGCAACAAGGTTTATTTATCACGCCTTTAGAACATGATTTTAGGCTACATTATCAACAAGGAGTTTGATCTAATCGTTACAACAGAGGATTTATGCCTTGCAATAAGGTGTGTTTCTCGTGCCTTTAGAATACAATTTCAAGATGTAAAAAATATATCACACTTTTAAAACAAGATTTTAGGCCATAAACAACATATCGCCCACTTATGTGCCTTCCAAATGGTAAAATTATATCTACAAGGTGAATAATTCTATCCATAGTGTCTCAATGTCCCAATTTTATGCTTGGATTGCATCTTTAATAGAAAAAATTGCACCCTTTGGATGGATTAGTAGTTAATTGTGACTTCCAATGCCAAATCCAACACCCTTTGATGCTTGGTTTATACATGAAGCAACAAATGGATGTGTGATTTTGTAGGTACAATCAACCTCCACACACAACACCTCTACAAAATGTATTCCATAAAACCAAAAACACACAATAAGAAAAATATGTAACTCGTGTTTTTTTAAAAATATCTTAACATAAAGTAGCAATCCAACAAAAAAAACCTAAATTGGCTTTGATACCATGTAGAAATTTCCAAGATCATTGGAATGAATACCTGTACTAGTGAGCCATGTAAGATAAACAAATGCATTCACCTACCTACAAGATTGAAAACACATAATATGTAAATAAATAGATGAATGTAACGATGAATTAACTCACACTATGGAGTATATATAGAGTAATATCTGTCTAAAAATAGTGGTTCCTTAAAATATGCATGTAAACACTTAATTTAGAACTAGCTTGAAAAAGAAAGTGAATAGCTAAAAATAGTACGTGGATAAGAATAGACACATAGCCCTTAAGACTCTTAAGAAATCTCATCTTCCACACTAACATATATTACATTGAAAGTTTCATTACTCAGTAGGGCTCATAATTGATCAAGGTTGATATCATTAGGGAATCACAAGTCCCTTAAAGAATGGTCCAATATGTCCTTATAAATAGGTGATGATCTAAGAATCTCCAAGATAGATATCTATGTTGGAGTCTTCCCAAGATGCTCTACGAAGTCATATTGGGTGGCTTGTTTGGAGGACAAGGATGCCCCTTATATAGTAATCCAACCATGCATAGTGGTGGCATCATACTAACAAATTTTGATTGTGATTGTATTGACCTATGGATAGGCTTCTTCAATATGACCAACTATTAAGTCATATGAGGTGGGCATTTTATTGGTATTGACATTATCTATTTGGATGTTTTGGGATGAGCCTTTATTTGATGTTGGGGAATAATTTTGATCATAATTTGGAAATGGATTTTGATAAATGGATAATTGTTCATTCAGTGGAGAGGATGTAGAACCTTCCACAATAATTTTACCACAATTGACAAGATCTTGGATATAATTTTTAAGTTGTATAAATTTTGGAATGGTATGGCCTTTAACATGATATTATTTACAAATTATTTTCTTTATGACATGTAAGTTTGGGTTCATTTTCATCAAAATGTTACGTGTGTGGAAATATAATCATGTTACTATAATGAGTTTGTGAAGTACTAAATTTCTATAGGTTCACCCAAAAAATTATATTTGTGTTTTGATTTTTAGGGGTTTTCAGTTGTCCTTGTGGTATGAAAATAGGAGTTTTTTGTTTGAAATTTTGAACATTAATTTTTTATTTATTTTGTGTTATTGGTGTGGTTTAAATAAATTTGGAATCAATTACCTTGTCACTTACGACATTTTTATTCTTAGACCAAAAACATGATTTATTGTTAGTTTGGTTGGTGTTATCTTTGTCTTTGTTATAGATTTTGACTAACCTTTGACAATATAGGCTTTCTCAATGGTGGATCCTTTGTCAATAATTTTATTAAAAGTTGAGACACAATGGAATTGTAAATGAAACACCATTTTTGGATTAAATTTTTTGACAAAGATATCAACAAATTATTTTTTTGGAATGGGCTAGGGAAAGTGACTAGTGAGACTCTATCATTGGAGAAAGGAAGAAAATTTCTCACCATTTCTTTGTTTGGTTGCAAAGGTTGAGCATTGAAAGTTCATGTTCTATATTATATGATAATTTTTTTATAAATTTCTCAATCATTTTTGCAAAACTGGAATGGATCCATGATGTAGGTGTGAAAACCACTCAAGTGCTTGTCCTCCCAAAATTCAAGGAAAGAGTCTCATAAGATGTATGCTGTTATAGGCTACTTTATGGCATGGCATGGAAAATTATTTTACATGATCATGTGGGTCTCCCTTTCCTTTATATTTGTCTAATTTTGGCACTTCAATTTTTTGAGGGAAAGCTTCTAGTGTTGTCAACCTATCAAAGGGGTAAGGAAATAGTTCTTTCAATTTATACGTTTTATTTTGATGTAAAGTCCCTATTTGTATTCCCTTGAGTTTGTCATTCATTTCTTACAACTCTTGGATGAAGCGATTCCTAGGAGTTGGATTTGGTAAGTGATATGGGTTGGCTTGATATGGTGGTTGTTATTTGAAACATAGACAAAAGGTGGACCTTAAGTTTTATGGTAAGAACCTAGGGTGACTTTTACTTTTTCTATAGAATCATTTAGGATGCAGACTAACAAGGTGATTAGATTGACTTTCAACCTTGTAGGTGAGTCAATCAAACCTAGATCTACATCTTTTGTATGATGCATGTGTGGGGAATTTATTGAAATTGGTTTGCTTGATTAACCTAATTAAACTATGCACCCTAATATGAAAATGCAAGAATCTGACAACTAGGAAATTGTAATAGAAATTCACAAGCAAATTTGAGAAAGGCAGAGTTTTGTGTGCCTGTCTTATAAATTTGGAGACACTCTGAATAGAGGAGAGATCTTCCCAAGGGTGTCTACCTTGTAGGGATATTCTAGATCTATTTTCATTGTCCTCTAATGCCTAATATGTGCTTCTCAATTCCGCCTGTAAATTTTTTGGATCATTGTCAGATAATTCTACAAGTGAGCTTTTGTGGCTTGTCAAGATGTAGGGCTTTAAATGCAACAATGGAAAATGGATCTTCAAGCTTCCTTCAATATCCTTCAAACCTAAAACCTGCACATTCAAAGAGAGAGGAAGGGTTGTGCCATTTAGGGGCTTGCCTTAGTCAAACCTCGTGTTAGTGTTTCCACTTCCACAATGACAATGTCATGATAAGAGATGAATGATAGGAAGGAATGATGAATCAACAAATTTATGCAACTCACCACTCTTCAATGGCTTCCTTGAAGGACTGAAGTCATACACATCACCTCAAGGTCTTGGATCTTGCTTGTTTGATATGCTTGAGTTACTTGGAGACCTACAAAGGGATTAGCCTTCACAAACAATGAACATGCATAAAATTACATAGGATTTGACATCATGTTTGGATCTTGAATTGTTGCAATAAAGCTTTGAAATGCTACTCTTGAATTCTCTTGACTTTCTGTTGACAATAATTCTTGATCTTAGTTTTTCTATTGTTACGTTTGAAATGATGCAATAACTAGGTATTTATATGCTATGATGTTTTCGGATCATTGCCGGATAATTCTACAAGTGAGCTTTTGTGGCTTGCATCAAGATGTGGGGCTTTTGTACACAATGGAAAATGGATCTTCAAGCTTCCTTCAATATCCTTCAAACCTAAAACCTGCACATTCAAAGAGAGAGAAGGGTTGTGCCATTTAGGGGCTTGCCTTAGTCAAACCTCGTGTTAGTGTTTCCACTTCCACAATGACAATGTCATGATAAGAGATGAATGATAGGAAGGAATGATGAATCAACAAATTTATGCAACTCACCACCCTTCAATGGCTTCCTTGAAGGACTGAAGTCATACACATCACCTCAAGGTCTTGGATCTTGCTTGTTTGATATGCTTGAGTTACTTGGAGACCTACAAAGGGATTAGCCTTCACAAACAATGAACATGCATAAAATTACATAGGATTTGACATCATGTTTGGATCTTGAATTGTTGCAATAAAGCTTTGAAATGCTACTCTTGAATTCTCTTGACTTTCTGTTGACAATAATTCTTGATCTTAGTTTTTCTATTATTAGGTTTGAAATGATGCAATAACTAGGTATTTATATGCTATGATGTTTTGGTTGAAAACAATATGATTTGACAAACATATGTAATTGTTTTTTGTTTGATCAGACATCGGGACGACGTGTCTTTCTATTGGGGAAGGATGTCATATCTCAATTTCATTGTTTGCATTTTAAATATTGAGAAAATTGGAAAAAATTGGAAATGGAATTATCATTTTTTTTTTATGGATTTGATAAATGCAATGACAAATTTAAAACGGAAAATTATGCAATTTTCTAATTTAAGAAATTATTTCATAAGATTATTGGTTAAAGGTTACAAATAAGTGTCCACAAGTGTAAGAATGTGTGTGCAGGAGCAAGTTGAAGGATGAGAACTTGAAATTTGGAATCTCACACATCACTATAGAATCATGACATCTGCATATGCTTGAAAAGTTGATGAATTTCATTATACTCGATGAGTTATAAATTAGTGAAGAAAAAAAAAATTGGTGTATTCTCAACATACCATGTCTATTTCAACATTATACTCAACGGAAATTGAATACGAAATTCAATTCATCAAACACAATTATTGTATGAAAAGCTATTTCTTTCTTGAATGTATGTATATGAATTCGTGGAGACAAGTTGAATGTGTATGCACATATATGTAAAAATATATGAATGCATAAATATATATACCTATATATAAATATATGAATGCTTTCCTCGAATTAAATTCAATTCTTCATAAGAATAATGGAATCATGAGATTTGAAAATATGTAACTCCCATCATAAATGGGATAGGGGATGACCCCCACTCATGGCAAAAAGCTTCGGTTAAGACTCGGAATGGAGTGAGTGGGCAGCCAAAATAATAAAATAGGTGACAATGAATTAAGACCGCAATCTCACAAAAATTAGTAGGGAATCTATCACGGTAAGAGGGAATTGAAAAATCTAGCAAAAAGAAAGGAAAAAGCAAAATAAGGCAGAGAGAGAACGACGAGAAATTGAAGGAGAAATCTTGAGCAAGCTACATTTTATGTATTCAAATTTGTCTTCATTTAGTTTCCTCTTTTTCTCGAATGAGTTTCTTATCCTGTAAAAGATATAAACATAATTGTATTATGTATTCCTTAATGTGCATTTTGACATTTGGGTTATTGTGTTGCCTTCCTGTCGTTTTATGTAAAGCCCTTTTGTGGATCAAACTGCCTTGATGGCTCTGTAAACTCTGGTTAATCCCTATGGAGGGAAGCGACCTTCATGCCCAAGGTAGGTATTATACTAGTATGAATGTTAAACCTACATGGTAGTGTCCATACAATTGACCATTGAATATTTCCTTGTTACATTGTTATCGACCTATATGTTTACCAGACCCTGTAGGCGACTAGCTGAGTTGATCTTAATGTTTTATATTTCGTATGAATGTACCAAGCAGAACATGTTGAGACCCACCTAATGATGAGTTAGGGTGACGATGCATGCCCTGCATCTTGCAAGGGCCAAGTGATGTTTAAATTGCTTTTGATTTATCTATTAAAATCTCACCAAACACTATTAAGTGAGAGGTGGAATCATTGATACCAAGTTCGATGTATCTTAACCTTGTGATACCTATGATAGGCTTCTCAAGCCATGGAAGTTGAAAAAATTGAATGATGAGAATGGGTACATATATATATACGTACATGTATATATTATGTATATATGTATATATATATATGTATATGTATATGAATAAATATATATATACGCATGATTATAGATACACATCTGATCACTATTGATATCCTATTATTAACCGAGTCGAAGCCTCAGTTTGTTATGTTGATTTTCATATGTATTTGAGTGATCCATATTATTACGGGATGGACCCATGGCCTGATAGATATCAACTACTGTTATAAACCCAAGGCTGATGTATATTGTATCTGTTAATATTGTCTCATGGAAGAAGTATTTCAACGAGGTTTCATTTAAATTATTCTTAGTCCTTAATGAAAGACAAGTGATTGTGAAACATATGTTTTCATTTGTGTCTACACTAGAAATTGATGGTAATTTAATTTGACTGAAGAGATGTTCTTTTTTTTTTCCTTACTGAATATGAAAATAAACTAGTATGAAAGTGAAATTTTATTTAATTCTTCAGAATGTATACACATTATTCAAAATATGTCCATTTCCAGGTATATATGTGAACATGCATAAATATTACTTCATGCATGTGCACATACATGTGGTATACCTTCTGATTCATCTTGATTATCTTTTTACTCATTGAGCATATTATAGATGTTTTGCAAATGGAACCAAATTGTAAACCTAGAACAATATTGAATTGCAATTACATATGATGAAAAATGAATGGTTATACCAAATGTGAATGAATATTGTTTGATTTTGTTAAATGGAATGATACAAGAATTCTTTGGTAGACTGTAGCACACTAGAATGTTGTTAATGGATGGTCTAAAAGGAGGGATACCCCTTGATATGATAAGCTTTTCTTTCGAGAATGGGTGCTAGAGAGAGTAGATTTGCTTTTCCAAATCTAACCAGAGTTGCATTTCATGCAACATGAGCTTGGCCAAGCTTTGCAGTCATTTATATATACATATACGAAACAAACTGTTATTATTCACCCTCTCTCTATAGATTTATTCACCTAACATATAACTTGCATATTCTAACCAGTAGATAGAAATACATGAAGTTAGGCACACAAAAATTCCACCTTGCAAACTATATCTCTTGCTAAGTGTTTCATCCAGGGTCAGGTATTCTTCAATTGATTGAAGAATTTTGGAGAAGCATTGCTTCGTGGTTGGGTGGAAAATCACCTCAATCACGTTCTTGTCCACTAGTGGAGGAAAGCTATCATGAAGGAATCATATCATAATTCTATTATGTATTGTATCATTGATTTAAAAGAACAAATGATGTAATTGAAAGAGAACTATGTAAATTGAGATTGACTATGAGGCATTGAATGCCTAGTCAAACTTGTATGTAACTATTGACATATGGAAGTGAATATATTAATGTTTCAAATTTATTTGTGATTTATGAACATGAAATTGCTAGATGGAATTAGCTATGGGATTTGTGTCATAAATTTTATATTGATGATGTCAATATTTATTTATTTTTGAATTAAATCTAGTCGGGCATGTTACACAAAGCCACATTGATTCTTCAAGGGTCACTTTTGTGTTTTGGGATTTTTAAAAAAACCATTGAAGCCATATTTCTTTAAAAAGGTATTACACCATCCATATAAGAGCACTTGCATCATTAATTTTGAGACATAATATATGGTAGATTTCCTATAAATGGAATCACCAACATAGTCAGTAACACAATAATCAAATAAAGTTGATTATGGGTGCAAAAAAAAATAAAAATTTATATACATTTATCATTTGCCAATGAGAATATAGTATTCCTCGTATTTTTTGGATATAGTCAATTTGATTGTAGATTATTAGCAAGAAGATCAAAAGAGATTTGCATGAACATAAGCATGAATAATTTGTCATGTATCTTTCAAGGAAAAAAATAGTCATGGTACTAAACATATAGTAATGATCATAAAAAAATTAAGCAACAAGTGAGCTATCCTTTCCAAGCTTGCTCCTTGAACAAAGTATTAGGATGATAGCCACCCATTATAAGTGGGTGATTTAGAACCAATAAATTTAGAGGATACCTAAAGCTCATAAAAAAAATGTTAGCTAAAGTAACTCTGGAAAGAGAAAAAAATATAGTAGCCAAAGGATGCTTTGTAATTTTATACAATTTCACTTTGTCTATGGATGTGTAAGAGTTTGCAACTTTTTTTTTTCCTTATCTTTTGGTTCACTTTGCCATCCTTGTTGTTAGAAAAAAGGGAATGAAGTGGCCATTGAGATAACAATAATGATAATTCTTTGAGAGATATAGTGACCTCCTTAAATGGTTGTGAAGACTATTTCTATTTTTTAGGGATGTTCTATCAAATGTGGCCCTAATATTATATAAAAACTTATTAAGACTATCATATGATTTTTGAAGTACCATATATCTTACTAACAAGAGTTGTTCCTCTCGATGCATGGATGGTACTATAAGATGAATGAAATTGTGTTGTTTACTAGATATAGTCTAACCACCATAATGGAGTTTCTATTATAATTAATATAGCTTTTCAATACATATGGTACACAAGAAAGTTATTGGTTGAGATTTTTTTCATTCAACAATACATGCAACATTACAAATATTTGAGAAATCTATAAGTCAATGCAATACTTTTTTATTTTCAGCACATTTTTGTTGCATACAAATAACTTGTAAAGTTTTTTAAAATTAAGATAATATAATAAAATATCTTCCATAATATAGATTATGAACTACATATTCTTCTAATTTTGTTTATCATGTTAAAGAGAGACTTAGAGCTCTAAGGCTAGTATTTTTTATGATCCTCATATATTAATTGCAAGAGTGAAGGACATTAGGATTACTTATGTTAGAAATTTTGTCGAGAGCTTCACCCAAAGAATATTAAAAACAAGAGTGAGCAATAAGTTATCTATTTAAGCTATTGAGTATTGTCCATAGATTTCATGACCCTTCCAGTATGAATCATCAATATTTCACTCATCTAAAAATGTTACTTAATGCTTTAAACTTATAAATCTCTTAAGAAGTTAGAACATCATTTTAGGTTTTCCAAATAAGTAGGAGATAAAATAGAAGATACAATTATATAGGTGGCTTTGGAAACATACCAAATTTTGATTGTCTAGTGTATTGATTTTTTTAGTCCACATGTAGATATACATCTAATATTTTAAGCTTTTTCCTTGTTCTAAGGTGGGGCACATGGATCATGATGTACAATTTTTGTATCATATTCAAATTTCAAGCTAAATCTTGTCTTTTTGATCCAGTTAAAAGTCATGTTTCAATCTTCTTGTTTGTCTTCTATTTATAATATTGTAAGAAGTTTTGAAGTGCATATTCCACAATAAAAAAGGACCTAATGGAAAAGGTATCACAAATGTTCATCTGACTAAAGTTGTGTTTTTTTGCATGAAAGACATGATGGATGGGGTGCCTTGTTTGATAGTTTTGATCTCTTCTCAGGCTAGTTAGATACTTTGCAAATTTTATGAAAATTAATCACATCTAGTTGCTTTAAAAAAAACTCTTGATAGAAACTCAAGATGAAATTTCTTAATGTCTCTCTAGTTTACTGAGTTGTTGGTATAAGTGTCCTATATTTTTGAAGTCTTAAATTTTAAAGATGAAAATCCACCCAATAAGGATTGAGGAAAGCACTAATTAGTGAAATTCGATTGATATATGTGAAAAAATTGCACACACCACCCATTCCTTCATCTTTTTATATTACTCCTATTTGTGCAATCAGTGTAGCATGCTTGGACCAACAAAATAATGAATTATTATGTTCTATCCAACGAATAAATGAATGAAAGATTTTAATGATGTTCACAAGACTAAACAGTCTATGGGACTGAGACAAACAGACTTAATTTGTCTTCATGCTCTTTTTCAAGTTGGATCTCCTGCTATTAATTTTGACTAGAAGGCTAGCCATCTAGTTAATCTTATCTTCCTCAAATAACTACTGCATATTGTCAACAATCAAGCTATTTTTGTGCTGAGTATGAGAATAGCTTTAGTTTAGAGGATTTAGAGACTCATTTACAATGAATTCCATCCAAGTGAAAAGAGATGTTAGTTTGGGAAGCTAGCCAATAATTGACTCATTAATACCTACAAAAAACTAACAAAAACAAATTAGCAGAGGTTGCAACTTTTAGATAATTTATCTTATGTTCACAATGAGCCCATAGAATTTTATAAAATATTGCATGAGATCTTCTTTTTAAGTGTGGGATCTTTCACATGGTAGGCATCGATTAGATTTAGAGATCATGACAATCAATGTCAAACCATGAAGTCATAAGGCATAACAATGTCGATGAAATATTGTATACATATTGACATTGGTGATTAAAATTTAGAATCCTCAATCTTTTTGAGGAAATAGATATTACGATAATTGAATAATAAAAATCATATTTATTTATAAAACTTAAACAATATAAGATTCTTTCACTTAATTTTTAACGAAAAATTTAAATGATGGTTTATAAATTATTGTAAAATTTTGGAGGAGTTCTAATATTGGTGTGATGAGAATGGTCATTCCATAGTGTATAGTAAACTTTTTCTTAGTGGAAAATTATTTTCATTCTTAAGATTAAAAAATGGTGTTAACTAATGAGATGGTAGTCCTTAAGTGCAACAAATATATTACTCATTATTTTGATAACTATTGGTAGCTTTCTAAACCTATAAAAATGATTAATACAACCTAAATTGTCTAAAAAAAATGTAGCCATGCAAGTGGCTTTTACGTAAGGAAAATTGGGCTACTAAGTGTGATTATGTTAATAACTTAAAAATTAAAAATTAAATAATGAATTTTTAAACAATAGAAAAGACACATAAGATGTATTGCAAGAATGATCTTGCACATGTGTTGATTGAACATAAATATGTTTCCCATCAGGTTTTATATGTCTTCTAGTATAACCTATAAAAATGATTAGTATAGCCTAACCTGCTTTGATACCATAGAAATTAGGATCTTAGGATACTAATCATTATAAACAAGATATAAAATAAATAAAATGAGAATCATAAAAGCATAGTTTTTACACATTACACAAGATATACATAGGGGAAAACCCTTTTGGGTAAAAAACCTCATAAAGTATCATTTTATTAAAACATTTACAATAATGGTCAATTATAACATAAAATGAACTTGGGGAACACTTCTCCATACTTCGACATGGCCAATAATACCTCATGTGCATAGTGATAGAATTCAATATCAATCTCTAACTTCTACACATTTCAAATGAGAAAGAGCCTTCTTATATATAGGAGAAAGGGTGACATAATACCTTAAGGGGTATTAGTCACACCTATTCAAAATAATCATTCATAAATAATTAATAATCTAATAGTTATTAGACTATAATTATTTCAAATGGGATATGCTTAATAAAATATATACTATATAAGGTTTAATTATATTAGAACATTATATAAATGTTATAAGGGCATGACAAGAATAATAACATTATGTTCTAACAATTCTAGAGATACATTAAGACATATGAATATGAAGGCTTGATCACATTTGTTAAAAAACTTTTCTTTAGATTCCTCACTAGCAGGTTCTTTCTCAGTGCCCATTATTACCATGTACACTCCTTTCTTTTTTAGCACAAGTTTTACTTTTAATTTCCAATCATGATAGTTAAAAGGTGTTGAAGGTCTGAAAATTTGATTTGAATCCATGCTTAAGGTGTTTTTCTTGCAAAAAGAATGAATAAATGAAGTGCAGACTAGAATGCTGAAGTGCACATGACACAACAAAAAACACCCTTGTGATTCAATATTCAGATCCCCCTCATAAATTGACACTTTATGTTTTCATTACATAGACAAGTCTAATGGTGAACAACCATACCATGTGACCAGGAGCTAAACTTTTGTGGGTTATCCTCTCCCCTTCTTCTTATTGATGTAATACTAGTGTAAATGATGATGCCATTAAAGTGCTACCTCTTGTGAATAGTAATACCAATTTTTTCTTTTAATTTGAAAATCATCATATGCAAGCCTGGAAAAAATCTTGTGGCCTACATGATGCAGCCACGGTCGAAGGTTCCTCAAAGAGAACAGTCTGGACCATGCAGCAAGAGTCACACAATGGAAGCAACATAGAAAATGGGAGGAAATACCAATTCAAACATTCTTACTATTAGAAAAATTCAATTACAACTAGCTGACAACATCCGGGCTCACAGATATGGCTCGCAGGCCTGATTACAACATGCTCAAAATACCATCTTCTAGATGCTCCTCAATGCGAGCGAAAATCCTATAGAGAAAATATTTCTTTCTCAAATCTCTAACTCTAAGATTTACTACTACTACCTTCAAATGATCAATTACAATGCTTTATATACATTCGTAGATCCAAAAACATCTGCATCGACCCAAAGATTACTACAATCTATGATTAAAGAAAATGTAATGTGTGCATGAATAAGTCGGCCTCAAATTTGAATTACTCCTCGGTGAATGCACATGATGAAGTGTGGACCTAAATCAAGGCTAGGGACACTCCATAGAACAATTAAAATCATGCCATTCAGATCCAAAAGTCACAGGGATGATCCACAATGATTGAACTAGCCGTAAAGTTAAGAACATTATTCTGGGGCCGGTTCAAGAACAACCACATAATCCAGAAGCGATAACTTGCCAAAAAATGAACCAACTGCACTAAAATCTTGGAATAAGGAAAATGAACATGTCCACAATGTAAACATAGATCTGCAAGGTCTAGCAAGCAAACATGAAGAATCACTGGATCTACCACTTGAATTGAACATAAATTGAAACAAAGACAAATTGGAATGAATTTTTTTTTTTGGGTGATGCAAGATTTCCACAACCCAAGGATGCTCCTGCTTCAGACACCCCTGGTGAGAAAATATGTTACATGAGAGGAACTCATGAACATCGAATTGGGTTCGGGATGTAGATCCCATGCTCATTCTTGATCCAAATGTCTTCTCTATTTGTACTTCTCTTCTTCTTTCCTCTGTCTGATCCTGCAACTTCTTCTTCTCCTTACCTTCCCCTCCTTGCCTCATTCCTGCACAAGGTAGTAAGGGATGTTTACCACCACTCACCTTCTTCCACCCATCTGATCTACCTTTTCTAGCAGACTTCCTTTTATTTTCCATTTTATCTACAACACAAGTCTTCTGCAACCCAATTCTACCTTTACATCCTTCTGGTTCCATCTCTCTTTCAGATTTAGCCACATGGTTCTTCTTCAAATCCATGCCATCCTCCAATAGAACCTCTACATCTTGCTTCTCAACTCTGCAACTCTTCACAAGACTCAAGTTCCTCACTTCCTCCTGCTTATTCTTCAAGGAAGCTAAAATAAACTTTTTTCCATTCTCCTCTATAGTAATCAAATTTCTTCTGCAATCATATATAGCTCCTCTATCAAACTGCCAAGGTCTACCCAATAGAACATGACAAGCACTCATATATAAAACATCACACAAAACTTCATCTCTGAAAGGGCCAATGTTAAAGTTCACCCAACACTGTTCTTTCACCTCCTTTGCATCATCATCTTATAACCAACTTATCCTATAAAGACAAGGATGTGGAATCCTCTTCAAACCAAGTTTCTCCACCATCTCCTCAGATACTAGGTTGTCAGAACTTCCAGTATCCATAATAACCTTACAACACTTACCTCTTGATTTGCACATAGTCCGAAAAATATTCTTCCTCTATGAAGTGTCAATCTCTTCCTTGCTTCGCCTCATCAAGAGTCTCCTAAGCATAAGAGATTCTCCTTGCTTTGGCTCTATTCCATCTTCAATTACTTGCTCTTCACATACCATACAATTCTTTTTACTAGTTCCTTTACTTGATACTTCAGGACACTCAAAAGATTGATATCGAATTTCTCCACACTTGAAACATTATCCAAAGAATTCCTTGCTGCCATTTCCTCTCCTTTGTACCCTTTGATCTGATTCTTTACTCCACTTAGGTCTTGATTCTTCTTCACTTGTCTACTTCTCCCTAATGTTGCTTATCTGCTTTTCTTTTCATCTGGGATTATTCTGCTATCTTTTCTTTAATTTGTCTTCTACCTTAAGAGCATATTGGTAGGAATCTTCAACTGTAGAAATACTTAGCATACTCATCTCATCTTGAATGTTAAATCTAAGGCCATTTATATACCTTGCCACCTTCTCCCTAGTCATCTCACGGTGCCCAGATTTGATTGTCATCTTGTAGAATTCCTCAGTGTACTCCTTCACACTCATGTCCTTCTGCTTCAAATTATGCAACTTCTTGAACAGTTCCAACTCATAGTCTTCCAGAATAAACTTAGCCTCCAGTCTTGCAACCATCTATCTCCATTAGGTGATCCTTGTTTCACCATTCTCCACTTTATTCTTCTGCAACTCTTTCAACCATAAAGCAACATGTCCTTTCAACTTAGTTTGTGCCAACCTAACCCTCAATGGGTCTCTAATATCCTCAAGCTCGAAATAGTCTTCCAACTCTCCTATCTAGTCTATCAAGTCTTTTGGATTCAATGTACTAGAGAAGTTAGAAACCTCCACCCTATGAATTTTACTTACTTGTTCCATTTCTCTTAGCAATCTCTCCCCTCTCTCATCTTTCAGCCCTTCCGCCTCTTTAGCCTCAAGTTCTTTTGTAGCTTCTTCATATTCATCCTCCGGTTCAAGGTTTCTCCTCAAACCACCCAAGAGGTTCCAAATCTCATTCCTCATCTCATTTCTAAAGTCCTCCATCATTTGCTCCATTATTCTAGGGTTCATCCTTCTTAGTGAAATCTCTCCCCTTGCTCAGTGTAACTGCCTCAACTCTGCGATCTGACTACAAGGTTTCAATTGCCTCTCTCTCGGGGATCTATTGAACACACTTACAGTCTGCCTCAAACCAATGGTGTATTCACCCAAGGAATACCACAAGGACCACAACCCACTCAAGGTTCACAACCATATCTCATATCAAGATTCGCAGGTTCACAACCTTCTGCTCTGATACCATCTGACGCAGCCACGGTCGAAGGGTCCTCAAAGAGAATAGTCTAGAACATGCAACAAGAGTCACATAATAGAAGCAACACAAAAAATGGGAGCAAATACCAATTAAAAAATTCTTACTATTAGAAAATTCAATTACAACTAGCTGACAACATCTGGGCTCATAGATTCGGCTCGCAGGCCTGATTACAACATGCTCACAATACCATCGTCCTACATGCTCCTCAATGTGAGTGAAAATCCTACAGAGAAAATCTTTCTTTCTCAAATCTCTAACTCTAAGCTTTACTACTACTACCTTAAAATGATCAATTACAATGCTTTATATACATTCACAGATCCAAAAACATTCACGTCGACCCAAAGATTACTACAATCTCCGATTAAATAAAATGTAATGTGTGCGTGAATAAGTCGGCCTCAAATTTGAATTACTCCTCGGTGAATGCACAAGATGAAGTGTGGACCTAAATCAAGGTCGGGGACACTCCATAGAACAATTAAAATCACACCATTCAAATCCGCAAGTCATGGGGACGATCCACAATGATCGAACTAGTCATAAAGTTAAGAACATTATTTCGGTGTCGGTTCAAGAACTACCACATAATCTAGAAGTGATAAATTTTTGGAAAATGAACCAACCACACTCAAATCTTGGAATAAGGAAAATGAACATGTCCACGATGTAAACATAGATCCACAAGATCTAGCGAGCAAACATGAAGAATCACATGATCTACCACTTGAATTGAACAAAAACTGAAACAAAGACAAACTGGACTGAAAATATTATTTTGGGTGATGCAAGATTGCCACGACCCAAGGATGCTCCTGCATCACTACACA
>VDFB02351161.1:0-18968 GCA_007258455.2 Sequoia sempervirens
TAAACAAGAACATAATTGGTAAAAAATGGGTATTCACGAATAAGCTGAATGAGAATGGTGAAGTAGTAAGAAACAAAGCAAGGCTTGTGTGCAAAGGTTATTCATAGGTTGAAGGAATAGACTTTGAGGAGACATTTTCCCAGGTGGCAAGAATGGAGGCTATTCAGATGTTTTTGGAATTTTCTACTCACAAAGATTTCAAGGTATACCAAATGGATGTTAAGTCTGCATTCCTGAATGGAGAATTGGAAGAAGAGGTCTACATGGAACAACCAGAGGTATTTTAGTTATCAAATCAATCGGACATGGTTTGTAAGTTGAAAAAGGCATTGTATGGACTTAAACAGGCTCCCAGAGCATGGTATGCAAGGTTGGACAGGTATTTGACACAACAAAAGCTAAGCAAAGACTTTGTAGACAATAATATTTATTTCAAGATTGAAGGAAACAAAATTTTGATAGTAGTAGTGTATGTTGATGATATTATCTTTGGAGGAAATGAGGGAATGTGTAAGAAATTTGCAGAGGAGATGCAAAAAGAGTTTGAAATGTCTATGATTGGTGAGTTGAATTTCTTCCTTGGACTTCAAGTGAATCAAACTGCTAAGGGGATATTCATTTCACAATCAAAGTATGTTAAAGAATTGCTGAAGAAGTTTGGAATGGATGACTCCAAACCGGTCTGTACCCCTATCGTGACTGGATGCAAACTAAGTATGGATGATGAATCTCCTAAAGTTGATCATAGCAAGTACAAATCTATGATTGGTGGACTGCTATATCTTACTGCTACTAGACCGGATATCATGCATGCAGTATGTTTGGTTGCCAGATTTCAAGAAGAACCCAAAGAAACACATGTTATAGCTGTGAAAAGGATATTCAGATATCTAAAAGGGACTCCAGATTATGGTTTGTGGTATCCTAAGGATACTAATTTTACTTTAAGTGCTTACAGCAGTCACGGTGGAGCTGGTTGCATAGATGAACATAAGAGTATAGAAGTGGTGGTGCATTCTTTCTTGATGCGGAGTTGGTTTCATGGCTAAGCAAGAAACAAAGATTCAATTTATTTATCAATCTTGGGAAGTACATAGCAACATCTTGGCACGAATTACTATGGATGAAGCAAGCATTTAGAAGATATAGAATTGATGTGTGATGGCTGTCTCTATCTTCTATATATGATAATACCGCGTCTTGATAAATATTTCAAAGAATGCAGTAATGCATTCAAGGACAAAGCATATATCTATTAGATATCATTTCTTAAGAGAGAGGGTATTGGAGAATGAAGTCAAGCTTGAATATGTGCCTACAAAGGATCAGATTGTTGATATATTTACTAAGGCTCTTCCTAAGGATACTTTTGAGTATCTTCGAGAGAAGTTGGGGGTTACTACCCCTCCTTCTTTGAACTAGGTGCACATAGAGGTGCATTAGTCCAGTGGATCGACAGATTCATCATTTGTCTGGACTGATGACTAGGGTCTACTCCTCAAGGGGAGTAGGAAGTATCATTGTTGTCATGGGTGCACTCCTAAGGGGGAGTGATCAGAATTATATATGGTTGAAGAATTATGTAAAACTTTTTTTTCCATTGATGTCAAAGGGGGATAGAGAGTCACGTGAAAAAGAATAGTGAAAGAAAAAGGATATTGTTGTCTTTGATGGTTTTTCACATCATGTGTTTCCATCAATGACAAAGGGGGAGATTTTTGCAAGTATTAATGAGTATGGTGGTGTTGTCACTAATGTTTATTTTCTTTACTTCTGGATTCAATTTTGTAATAATTTTTGCATCAACGTTTTGGATCACACTTTGTGATCCATCATCAGGATGAAAAGTAAAGAGCTCAAGAAGAAATGGAAGTAAGTTCATTAAGAATAATCCTTAAGGTAGAAAGAGGAGAGGTACCGCATTATGTCTAGGGAAGATTAGACAATAAAATTAAATTAAAATCAGCCTAAAACATAAAAGAAAACAAACTAAGGAACAATAATTCAAAAACAAAAAAACAATTCCAAACAAGCATAAAAACAAACAAAAAACCAAGACAAAAAATAATAAATTAAAACAAACAAAACCAAGAACATAAACACAACTAAAAGAAAACCCACAAAAAAGAGACATCAAACAAATAAAATGAGGCAAAAACATGACCAAGAGAAGAGAACAAAGAAAGACATAAAATGAAAATTAAAAGACAACAAAATCAACCCAACAACCAATTAAATATAAAAAACCTTCAACCCCTTTCTGATCCCAAACAAACACAAGTACATATAAACACAAGCACATAAAAACACAATCAAGGGAAAAAAGACAACCACAAAAAATACATACATAGAAAACACAACCAAAAAACATACAAAAAATACAAACAAATACTTATATATACATTGATACACCCAATGAATACACCCATTGATGTCAACACAATATAGGTTGTTGCAGAGAAAAGAAACAAGTGATTGCAGGTGGTGCATGTATAGTTGAGATACTGTAGAGATGTTGTGAGTACATGGAGCTATCTTTATGGTGTTGCAGGTGTGCTGATATGATGAGTTACCAAGTGCCTTTGAGAAAAGTAATAGATAGTGAAGACAAAATTGTGTGTGTGTTCAAAATGTGCTCCGGTATGTGCTCCACATTTCTTCTGTGTTGATCCTATGCTTGTGTGGATCTGTAGTGTTGTTTCAGGACATAATTGGGTGATATATCCTGGATTATAGCTTTAGGTTTGATGAAGAGTGAAAGTTGAGTTCACCAGTTTGTGAATTGGTTTGGCAGAGTTTTTTTGTCTGTGGACTGGGAGAAATGTACCTGCTCCGCAGTCCTCCACTAGTTTGTTTCAAGTCTTGTGGATCTGGAAGAAGGCTTGTAATGGTGTTATCTGTGTTCTATCAAAGGTGTTCATGGTTTGGTGCTCTGAAATACTAGTTTCAAAGTTACTAAGTGTATATGTACAGTTTAGATGGACTGATGGAAAGTGTTATGTGTATGAAGGTTGTTGCAGTTGTTATGGATGAATCTGATAGAATCTAAGATGTGTTCCAGTGTATGGTGAATCATTTTATGTGGCTTACATGTTATCTTCTTGTTATGGATGCGTGTACTTCAAAGTTCATTGGTGGTTTCATTAGGTTTGGCCGACTTGGTGTTTACTCGTCATGTGAAGGATAAGTATCAATTAAGGAAGTGTGTGATTGATCCAAGATGGTTTTTTGGGTCCTGGTTAAGTGTTGGTTTGGTCCTCTCTCATTCTCATCCATTGTGGGAATGATTGAGTTTCTGACCTAATTTGAATTTTTAAAATGAAGATTGTGTAGCCGACCTTGGAGAAAGTTTCTAAGGTTGAAGATAGTATAAATACAAGACAATATGTTAAGGATTGCATGCCACAAGTGTGAGAAGCAAGGTAGATGTGAGAGATTGTGTGAAAGTGAACTGAGGCCGTGAGAACTTCAATGTGTTAGACTCTTGAAAGCAATGAGCTGATGGTGTCTACAATTCTCTGATTGAGGTTGTGGATGTGTGAAGTTGTTGGGGCAGGTCTCCTGTTGCATAGAGATAATTTTCTCTGTGTAACATTCTTTTTTCTATCTTTTTGTATCTGTAGGCAGTGAGCCTCCCATCTGGACAGTGAGTCCTTTCTTGGGCAGTGAGCCTCTTTGTAAATGGTTTTTCAATTACTCTTATATTGTGAGTTAATCCGCACCGTGATTTTTCCCTTTTGGTTTTTCCACATAAATTTGGTGTTTCTTATGTTGATATTGCTTTCTGCTATTTGCACTTCATGCTCATACTTAATAACAGATTAAAGTGGATGTAGAGCTAATAATTATTTGAGATTTGTGATGAATGTGATTGATGACAAATGATTCACCCCCCCTCTTAGTTTTCTTGTTCATTTCAACATTCAATGCTTGAGAACATGTAAATAAAATTATGGAATAAATTATTGTAGTAAGGAAAATTCATTTTTAAATTTGTGATCAATGAGTTGCATTCAAACAAACTGGTGCCTTAAACCTAGGCAACAGAGACAAGATAGATATAATTGAAAACCCTATATAATATATGGATTCTAGCATTAAATGTTGATAATAATGCATTACATTACTATCTCTTATAAATTTTCAAACAATTATTTTTACAAAATCTTGTAAAAATTTGAAACATTCAACATTTCTTGCAAAGCATATGTAATTTACTGCTTGAGTAAAAGCTATAAAAGAAACATTCATACATAGGAAAGACTATGAAGATGGATATAATAGATCCTTGATCAATTTTATTCATAAATGTTGAAAATAAGTACATGTAGGAGACAATATACTTGCAAAAATTGTCATTGTATTAGTTCAAAAGTGCTAGTACTGTTATACAAAATAGACAGTTACATCAAACTCTATTTTCAAAAAACCTAGACAAAAGAACACTGACTCTATTACAAAATCTCTGCGTACAAAAATTCTCCAAGATCCTATGAAAAAGGCCCTGAATTCCCTTTTATAGAAACAAGGGATCAAAAAAAGCTTCAGGCATGTGTACAAGTGTCACATTTACATTTGACAATTTAGTCCACCTAGGATCAAACCCAAAATACAAATACAACTACCTCATGTGAAAGCAAACATTCCTCAATAAAGATAAAATTAGTTACATGTGATATTACAAAAGATCCTCGTTGATTCCAAAATGTGATTGAAGAAGAAGGTGGTTGTACTTGTATATGATGCTCTTTTCTTTTGTAACATGCCCATTGTTCTACTCAGTAACTTTCCTATGTTTTAACCTCAAGTAAATAGTTTAAGCATCAATCCTTTATGAGTAATAATTTTTTTCTTGGATAGAGTAGGAGGTATTTTCCACGGTACGTGGAAAAATACCTCCTACCATTGATAACTAAAAGGGGCTCTATTATGAATGGTTCATAAGGCACAACCTGTGAAGGTTTTGCAAATGGTAACAACTCGCCCGAACAACCTTTGGAGAAAACTCACGTTAAGCTTGAGAGCTGGAGCGATAATGGGATGGGTGACCTCGGGGCCGGACCAATGCTTCACCTCGTGAGCATCACCTAGATGCAATGAGTGCTAAGTGGACCATTTGATATCATGAGAGATGGGTTCTTGTTGAACCACTACTCATGAAACATGGAGTCAATGAGTTTGACTCGAAACTACACGGTTGAATCCGATAGCAATATCATAATTTACACGCTGTGGAAAAATACCTCCTACTTATCAATTGATGAGCTAAAGGGGCTCTATTATGAATGGTTCATAAGGCACAACACTTGTTGAAGGTTTTGCAAATGGGGTAACAACTCAAAGCGGGCTTAACCTTGGAGAAAACTCCCTGGTTAAGCGCGCTTGAGCTGGAGCAGTACTGGGATGGGTGACCTCCCGGGACGGACCAGTGCTTCACCTCTGTGAGCATCACCTAGATGCAATGAGTGCTAAGTGGACCATTCGATATCATGAGAGATGGGTTCTTGTTGAACCACTACTCATGAAACATGGGTCAATGAGTTTGACTCGAAACTACACGTTGAATCCTGATAGCAATATCATAAATTTTTTCTTTTCAAATATAAAGATAGCATGCACATTTGAGATAAGCATCTTTCCAAACTTTCTCATTGCTTATATCAAAGTAGTACATATTTTCAATGTTTTGATTTCATAATACATTTTTCCATGATAGCATTTCACTTTTCCAATTTTCCATTATAATGGATACAAAAATACATACAAGGCTCCTAAGAGCGTACTAGAAATAGATATACGAATAGTCTAGGTGTCCTCCATAAAATCTTGGTCGCCTACTGATGAAGAGAAGCATCACTCAAGTGCTTTAATTACACTAAGTGTGCCAAAGGGAATGAGAATGGTGGCGGCCAATATTGGGATCAAAATGCCCCAATTTATTGCGCATGTAAAACCATGCCTCCCATTCGCTAGCTGCCCATCTAAATGGAAAGGTACCATCTTTATCGTATGTCAGCTCCACCATATTGAAATCCCCACACAAAAGCCAGGTAGCAATTGGTAATGAATCAACAATCCAACAAAAAAGTAGAGAGCATTCCACAACATCATTAGAAGCAGACACATTAACAATCCAAAAGGAATGGTTATCAATGTTAAGGAGAATCCAGACGAGCTGATGTGTGGGGTCAGACCCATGGTCAACCACACAAGCGTGTCACCGTGGGGAAAAAAGGGTGATAGCTCCGCCACGTACAACTTCATGATCAGTACAAAAAAATTTACTGGCTAGCCAAATAGATCGACAAGCCGACGCGAGCAACAAACAAGTGATTTTAACTTCTTGGAGACAAAGCACTTCAATACCATCATACTTTTGCAAAGTATCCCTAACAGAATACTTCTTGGAGAGGTCAATCAGACCTTGAACGCTCCATGAGAGGAAATTCATGAGTGAAACTCCTCCATATCATCGAAGTCCAGCTCCTCATTCAAAGTAGAGAAGTGATTCTGTAAAAATTCTGGTGGAACTGACCCAATTTGAATGTTTGGAGAAGAAAATCTATGTTTCTCTTTGCCAGACCCAACCTGGGCCTCTTTGCCATTCGCGAGAGGGTTTGAAACTTCTTTAGCTAGCTCAGGGACTTTGGAAACCATCCTATAGCCACTGGACTTATTTTTTCTATTCGTAACCGTTGTCCATTTCTCCTTAGATTTGGCAGAAGAATTATCCGCCTGATGGGGCTTTTTAGACTCCTGCGGCGGGGAAGGAGTACAAGGAACTGCCAAAGGGAAGTCCTTAATCTTGTGGTTTGCAGACTGAAATCTATAACACGTGTTTGACAAACTGAAGTGACCTTCTGGGTATGTCAGAGAGCTCCAATTTGGATAGCAATGGACTCCTTCAAATCCTTTGAAAGGTCCACTTCAACATAGACCCGTTTCAGGGGTCAGGCCTATAAAAACCTATCTGGCTCAATACAAATGACCTTCCCTAGAGAGGATGTAATATGGCTTAGAAAAGGCACACAAGGTAGAGGAAAACCTGGAAAATATTTCCAGACTGAGACCCGCAACTTGGTGTCATCCGAGACAGTGAAGTCATGGGTCCACAGCTAGAAACCGAATAGAGAAGACCAAACATACTAGGGACCATGATTCAGGATTGCCTGAACATGATTGACCTTCGCAAAGCGAAAAAGAAAAAACCATTGGTTAAATTTTGAACCATATCAAGACGGACCCCATGAGGGACCCAGGCCTTGTGGACCCATTTTTTAAGCACACTTTCAGGGGGAGTCCTCCCAACAAAGTACCCAACAAGAGTATGTTTCTCAAGCCATTGACATGCAGAATCAAAATCAGGAAAAGGTAAAACCACATCAATTGGGGAGTCAAAAGACTTACCTCATGAAACACTTTCAAAACAAATTTTTGGGGACTTTTTTTTGGAGGAGGAGCCATTGAGCAAGGTCATTGAGCCACCAACACCAGCAAGAACTATTAGGTTAGAGCCGGTTGAAGGCATATCAAAACAAGAAAATTGCAGTAAACGCAGTCGTACACACAGGAAAAGAGAAAAATCTTGCACCAATGGCGCGGTATGACACAAGAGGGGCCAAGGATGACCGCAGACACAAGAAAACCCTAGCAGAGCTCATACACCTCCAAAATCCCAATTTGGGTCACCTCACTTATTTCTTCCATAAATTACCTCTAGAAATTACCATTTAGTTCATCTTCAAGATGATTATTTAACTTTTATTATATATAAGTAATAATAATATAGTTTACTATTATTATTACATTTAGTTCCTTCACCTAAGGTTATGTATAATAGTGTTATATCCCCTTAATGTGTAAGGTTTATTGTGAGACTAGGCATGACTCTAAATTTTTCAAAATTCTCTCTCAATTTTTTTGGTCAAGATATTACCCAGTTATTTTATAAATGGGAAACATTTTAAAATTGTATATTCCATCTTTCAAGTGAATTTAAAACCAAATGCAATTTTGTGTTGATGCATTAAGTTTGATCATGAAATATTGTATTTCTTGTTATTTTGATTGTAAAAGTGTTGTTGACCATAAGAGGTGTTTCTCCTATAAATCTTCAAGAATCCTTTTAAGTCATAAAATTTCTCTTATTTCTTGTAAATATACCACATATTCTACTATTGCTAATGGGATAATTAGCATGGGTTGCTTGTTTGGCTTCCAAGAGATGGCTATTGATCCCAAATGCATTAGGAAACTTAAAGTAGATTTCCCTTTTTCCAAGTCATCATCATAGTCTAAATTTGAATATCTAACTAAATGGAAATAAATTATGCCATGGAGTATTTTAGTCCATACTTATGAGTTCCCCTTAAGATACAAAAGAACTCAATTTACTAATACCTATGATTTTCTCTAGGTTATTCCATGATTTTAGAAAGGACTCCAATAACAAAGGAAATGTTGCTTGTTATTGTTGCATAGCTCATATTTCCAACTAGATGTATGTATTTAGTTGTATCTAAAAAAATTATAGTATCATCTTGCCTTTGTTTCAAATTTCTCCATAGGAGTGCTAAGAAATTATATCATTGTAATCTTTTGGGGAACTTCACCAATGCATTTTTGTTGGGTGATAAAATTATACTTGGTTTGTTAATTATTTTTATTTACCCAAATATAGTTATGAAAGTATCCCAATTTAGTTAGTTCAAATCATTTCTTCATATCTAATTTTACTATTTCCATGTAATTTTTATTATTACTTATTATGAATATTGTCATCCAAATATACAAAGAAGTATGCAACTTCCTTGTCAAATTTCTTGGCAAAAAGAGTTGTATCTTCAAACTCAAATTGCTTGAAATTTATTTTGAGGAGGTTCTTGGTGATCTTTTTATACCAAGATCGTGAGGCTTGTTTTAAAACATTCAATGATTTTACCAGTTTGCATTCAATTTGTTCTTGGCCTTCAACTACCAAACCTTTTAGTTAAGACATGTATGTTGCTTATTGGGATTTCCGTTTGAACAAGTTATTTTTATGCCATCTAATATATTTTCCACCTATTTTTTGTTGCCAAAGAAAACAACATATGAATGGTAGTACACTTCATTGTAGATGCAAATTTTTCTTCATAATTATTGCCTTCTTTCTAAGAATATCCCTTTGCAACAAGTCTTTCTTAATGTTTTCCAAATTATTCATATGCTTGTAGTTTTTCTAAAAAACTCACTTATATTAATTATAAAGATTAAAATACATATTCACAAAAAAAAGTGGGTGGTAAGAAGGCACACCTTAGAGTCACATGGGCAATGCCCAGAAAACCAAAAAATAGTCACATGGGCCTAGCCTAGAAGTCCAAGATTACAAACATTAAAAATCCATCAAGTAGCCAAAGCGTAACTCCAATAAAGTTGTAGGGTCTTCATCCATGTTTTTCCCCCATTCGGGTCCGAGTTACGGAGAGCACCCCAACCATCGTCAGCATCTTTTCTTTATCTTTATCCTCACGCTGGGGTGAGAATGCAAGCGCTAGACGCGGAAAACATTTACCAGAATCTGGCCAACCAGAGCTAGTAGTAGGACTATCATCAGAGGGCCACCTAGAACCGCCACCACTGCTCCCTGTCGCTCCTCCAAAGGGCCAACCTGCAGAGGAGGAGAACGAGTCCATTGAGGAGGGCGGGAACCATGCCGAAGAGGAGGCTGAGAGCGGGGGCGAGTAGAGCCACTCTATTGTCGGCCCCAAGAGGGCGATCGACCGTGAGAGGAAGTGGAAAAAGCGGGCACCCGAGCAACAGTACACGGGCATTGCCCCAATGATCCAAAAGCACCTGAAGGTGAGCCACCTCAAGTGCAACCTTGTTGGCTTGAACTTGAATCTGCAAGAGCACATTAGAGAAAATAATAGCTTTAGAATACAAAGAAACATTTTTATCCATTTGTGTGTTAGCAAATATGCAGGCATTTCTATCTTTCCAGATATTGAAGAGGATTTCCACCTTGTAAAGTGTGCCAAAGTTGGGTATATTTAGCAGGAAGTCTGGGCGAGTCTCCCAGCAGAACCATATGCCAGGAGAAGGGCTCTGGTCTGAAAGGCGAAAGAAGTCATGAATCCAATTCCAAAACTACTGAGCTCTGGTACAAAACTAGAAGAGATGCTTAAAAGACTTAGCTTTCCCACAAAAGGGCACAAGGGTCCTAGACCCCCAAGTGAACAAGCTAAGACCCCACAAGCAAGCCTTGGAAAAGAATACACCAAGCAAAGTGGAAAGTTTCAACTCAACACTTGTAGACCAATTGGAGAGAGATTTTTTTCCGTAAATGAGTGGGGGATTGAAGAAGCCACCTCTAGTTCAGACTTTCAATCATAGGAAAGTGTGGTGAAAGCCAACTATAACCAAGCCTAGGCTTGTAATTCCTAAAAGGGGTGTCTAGGTACCACTTCCAGTCCTTCCACTAGGGATTGGACCCACGAATTCCCACCTTATGAAGCATATCTATAGGAATAGCATTCACCAGACCATCATAAGCATCATGGTCCTGGTTTTGAACGTTGTAAAGGTTACAAAAATCTTCCCACGGTATGATGCACATTTTCGGTTTGTGAAACACCTGCTGCAAAGTTTGAATGCCTTTCTTGTGGAACCTTAGCGCCTTAAGCCAAGGTGACTTGGCTAGCGGCTGACCATTACTAGCAAAGAGAGGCGACCACCAAAAATTTCATTGATTGAGCGAAATCCCATCACGAAAACCAGAGTCGGCCCAGCGGAGCCAAGGCTTAACTGCCTCCCAGGCTCTCCAAATGCTCTTGGCCACAAAAGTTCCCATTGAACTAGTTCTTTCATGAATAGAAGGGTTTGAAAGCCAATCCCCTTCCAGGTGGGTGATGAGGTAAAAATAACCTCATCATAATAACATAATAAAGGCCTATTCCATAAATGCAAAATTCCTATCCTCTGCCAATTAATTAAACTTTAGGAGAAATAATTGCTTGTTTTTTAAGGAGAAATTGTACAAACTTTATTTCTTATGATTTATTGAAGTATTTTGCCAATACAAATTTAATGGGTTGTTTTAAGTATTTTGTAGGATAATAATCAGTTATCAAGTTGCAGTTAGAAGCATTTAGCCAACACGTGCTCAGAACAAGTTGAAGGCGTGTGCTGGAAACATACTCCAAAACTTTAGGATGATGGACCGAGGATATAGTTGATTTTAAGTTTCAATTTCTGTTATGTTTTTAAGTCAAAGGCTTCATGGCTCAACTTGAGCCTCTTTAATTTATTTATGTAATGGGTTTTAAAGTCATAAAAGTTGTTCGCAATCTGTTATAGAATTTTTCAATGGTCATTTGTGTCATCTGAAATATAGGATTTAGTTAGAAGTTTTCGATAAAAGATGTAATCTCCAGAAGAAAAAGATAACACACAAAATAGTAATGTTATGTTGTCAACTTGTTTTCTAAATTTATGAATAAAGAGATTATTACATAAAAACTTCTGAGTTGTAGAGTTATGGATGAAAATTATGTTTAATGGAAGAACTTTCGAATCAGTTGTGTATGTGACCTGAGAATGAACGTAGTAACCCGTGAACTGGACACTCGAGGGAAGATAGCTTAAATAGATAAGTACTTTCCTTTATGTTGCTTTTATTGCATGGAAAATCATTCTGTAGGGAATTGTTGGGTTTGTCATTGTTGTGTCTGAAGTTTCAGAGCATTCATTGTCTTTCATTTTTGTAGTTTCTTATTGTTAACTGTTAGAATCGTTACTATTTAAAGAGGATGTTTCATGGATTGTTTACAAGTTTTTCCACTTCCGTAGTTTACCAGTTCCTTAGTTTAATCGTTTTTGTACTTTCTAGTTTAGTTATCATGCTTTCTAAGTTAGTTCTCTTATGCTTTTTAGTTTAAATATTTCTAGTTTTCTTTAGGATAAACTACTTTATAGCTAAATAGTTAGACGACCTTAGGTTAGAATTAACATTAGCTGCTCTAAAAAGTTAGAAAATCTAAGAGAGATAGTCAAGTCTTCTTCTATTGCAAACTGCCTTGGACACTGCCTGGTCGACATATTGAATTTTATCTTCTAAAGTAATGGGACCTAACGAAAGCCTATCAACAGGTCAATGAACACGAAAGCTAGATTGAATGCAATGTCTGAGGAGAATTTTCCAGGCTTCATCTCCAGTAAGGGCTCTAGTTATCCATTTCACACACAAGGAAGTTCCTTGTCGTTGAGTGGAGAGTAGACCAAGTCCTCCAGAGTCTTTGGGAAGGCAGCAAAACTCCCAGGAAACACGGTGAAACCCTCTGTTGGACTCCGTAGAGGTCCACATAAAGTCCCAAAGTAGATTTTTAAGCTTGGCATAGGCAGCTTTCGAAAGAGCCCAACAAGAGGAGTAGTAGACATGTGTATCCCCCAAAATCTTGGAGCACACTTGGAATTTGCTTGCCAGAGACAGAGGCTGGTAATCCAATAGGCCAAATTTTGCTCAATCCTGTAGAGGAAAACTTTCCATAACTTAGCTGGAGAAGCCTGGAAGGCAAAGGGAATTCCTAGAAACCAAAAGATTTCCCCTGGCCTAATCCATTTCCAACTGTACTGTTGAAGCCAGTGAGGAGTGGCAAAATAGATTGCCTGTAGCACAAAGTTTTATGCCACTGACTGGCGGAGCTAGACACAAGAAAAAAATGTTAAGACATTCAAGATCCGCCTTAATATTATTCTCTTCCTCCAGAAGGGTGAGGAAAGAGTCATCAACAAAATGGTCATTAACTAGTTGAGCTTGAGAGTTAGGCAGAGTAATGCCTTTAACACACTGTTGAGAAACCACATTGGCCAAGAGATAGCCAAATCCTTTGACAACAAGCACGTAAAGAGAAGGAGCAAGTGGGAATCCTTTTCGAATGGAGTGGAAAAGCCCAAAGGAAAGATATTGGAGGTCATTAATGGTGATACAAGCAGAGGCATCTGAGAAGAGCATTTGGACAACCTGGATGAAATTAGGCCCAAACCCCAAGGCTTTCAACATGGCTAGAATAAAAGGCCACTCAATGCGGTCATAAGCTTTAGCAAAGTCTATTTTGAGAAAAGATAGCTTTCTGGTCCGAATGGTTGGCCCACTCCATACCTTCCCACACATCAATGATATTGTCTAGAATGAATCTGGACTTGATAAACCTAGTTTGCTCCGAGCGCACAATCTAAGGCAACAGATGGTGGATCTTCAGATCCAGAGCTTTGGCGATGATTTTGTAAGAGACATTGAGGAGTGTGATAGGCCGTCAGTTGCAGATATCCTCAGGATCTCCAGAATTAGGTATGAATTTAATATTTCCTTTATTAATTATATTACCCAGGGGTTTAGAATGAAAAGCCTTAAGATAGACTTTATGCAAGTCGTGCCCAACACAGTCCCACAAGGTCTTGTAAAATTCACAAGGGAAACCATCAATCATCGAGGCCTTGTCATCAACCATGGAATGAATAACTTACTTTAAGTCCTCAACTGTGAGTAGTTGATCACAAAATGCTTTCTGGGTTGAAGATAGCCTATTTGGCACAAAAACAAGACAATCGTGAAGGGCTTGCTGTCGCTCTGGTGTGTACTCCTGAGTAGTGAAAACTTGTTCATAATGTTGAACAAAGGCCTGGAGAATTTCAGGTAGCTTAGAAAGCACCTGAATTCCATCTTTAATTTATTTAATGCCAGGAGATGAGTGCATGGCACGTAGGGCCAGAAAAAACTCTTTGGAGGCACGGTCGCCAATCTTTAACCAGTGCAATCTAGCTTTGATTTGTGCACCTTTGGAAACATAATTGTCTGCAACTTGCTTTTGGTGTCTTAATTTTGACACCCTGACTTGTAATGATGGGGAGAAAGGGCTAGCCGCCAGAGCCTCGATTGTTGAGCGTAGGTCAGTTATGGTAGCCTCATAAGATCGCCGATGAAAAATGGCCAGCTGGCACCCATAAATGTGTAGAAATATAGTCGTGCGAGTGATAGCATCATTCCACCAATTAATCCAACCTGTATTATGAGGTGACCTACACTCCAAATTCCAGACTCTACGAATGTGGGCCAAGATGGTTGATGACAAAGCAAAGACATGTTAAAAAATAATTGTGTTCTGTAGGCCCGAGGTTGTCTTGTCTCTTATTCAATGTGAAAAGAAATGGGGAAATGATATGACAAAGTCAGATCAACTAATGACTTAACCAGGAGAGAAGAGCTATCAAGAGAAAATAAAGATTGAGCCAAGATCATGGCACAATCAAGGCACTTAAATATCCTATCAAAGCCAACCCTGAAATTACACAAAGTGTGCCAGAGGGAATGAGAATGGCAGTGGCCAACATTGGGATCAAAGAGCCCCAATTTATTACGCATGTAGAACCACGCCTCATGTTCGCCAACTGCCCATCTAAATGGTAGAGTTCCATCTTTATCATATGCCATCTCAACCATATTGAAATCCCCACACAATAGCTAGGTAGCAACTGGTAATGAATCAACAATCCAATGCCAAAGCAAAGAGCGTTCCACAACATCATTAGAGGCATAAAGATTAATAATACAAAAGAGTGATTATCAATATTAAGGAGGATCCAGACAAGCCGATGTGTCGGTTCAAACCCATGGTCAACCACACAAGCGTGCCACTATGGGGAAAAAAGGGTGACAGCTCCGCCACGTCTAGCATCATGAGCAGTAAAAAACATATGACTGGATGGCCAAATAGAACGACAAGCCAACGCGAGCCAAAAACCAAAAAATTAACTTCTTGGAGACAAAGCACTTCAATACCATCATATTTTTGCAAAGTATCCTTAACAGAATACTCCTAGAGAGGTTTGTCGCACTCGAATCGCCCATAAGAGGAAATCTATGACCTAAAACTCCATATCGTTGAGTCTCGACTCTCCTCATCCGCAGTGCAGAGGCTATTTTGCAAAAATTCGCGTAATCGACCCAATTTGAATATTCATAGCAGAAAGTCTTTGTTTCTCTTGCACATATTCTCCTTCTAATGATGGAGAAGGACTACGAGACCATTGTTGAGCTCTCGTCATGATAGGAGAAACATTTGGTTGTGCCATCATAATGGCAGCAGGTTGAGGTGTAGCCTTCGGCCTGGGCTGTGCTATAATAATGTTAGCCCCAATCGAGGCTTCTTTCCCCTTCACCGAAGGGTTTGAAGCATCTTTAGTCAAGCAGGACTTTGAAACCATCCTAGAGCCACTGGACTTTTGTTTACGGTTCCTAACCGTGCTTCATTTCTCATCAAGTTTGGTAGCAGAATTATCCACCTGACGAGGCTTTTTAGATTCTCGCGGCGGAGAAGGAGTACGAAGCACTGCCAAAGGGCAGTCCTTGATCTTGTGGTATGTGGATTGACATCTATAACACGTGTTTGGCAGATTAAAATAAGTGACCTTCTAGGTATGTCAGAAATTGCCAATTTGAATGCCAATGGTTTTTCAAATCTTGTAAAGGTCCACTGAACACGTGGTCCGCTTTATGGGTTAGTTCGAATAACCTAACTGCCCAACAGCAATGACCTTCCCGAGAGGATGCACATGACCCAAAAAGGCAATACAAGACAAGGGAAACTCCTGAACTAACTGCATCGACCCGCAACTTGCGTCATGCGTAGACAACAAGTCTCGTCCACGACTAGAAAATCGACAAAGAAGACTTGACATACTAGGGACCATGATTCAGGATTGCCTGAACATGACTGATCTCCGCAAAACGGAAAAGGAAAAAACCCTTGGTTAAATTTTGGACCATATCAAGGCGAACCCCATGAGGGACCCAGGCCTTGTGGACCCATTCTTTAAGCACACTTTCAGGGGGAGTCCTCCCAATAAAGTACCCAACAAGAGTATGTTGCTCAAGCCATGTACAAACAAAATCAAAATTAGGCAAAGGTAAAACCACATCAGCTGGGGAGTCAAAAGAATTACCTTGTGAAACATTTTCAGAACAAATTTCTGGGGTTGTTTGTTCGAAGGAGGAGCCATTGAGTAGAGCCATCGAACCACCAACACCAACATGAATTGCTAGGTTAGAGCCGGTTGAAAGCATATTAAAACAAAAAAAACGTAGTAAATGTGGTCGTACACACAGGAAAAGAGAAAAATTCTACGCAAAGAGCGCAGTATGATGCAAGAGGGGCCAAGAATGACCGCAGACACAAGAAAACCCTAGCAGAGCTCATACACCTTCCCCATATTTCTTTTCATTCCTTTCCTCAACACTTTAATCTTTCTAGCTTCTTTGTAGGAATTTGGTTTTAAATCAACTATTTGTTGACTTATTCTTCTATATTCCAACTTAAGGTAAGTTTTTTAATCTTAACTTGAATTTATTCATAGTACTCTTCTTGATGAACTAGGTTTTCTATTCATTTCTAGTATTTGTTTTATAAACTTCATTAGGTTTGACATCTTTCAATTTTTAGGTTTCACATTTTGATAACTTTTCCTCTATTTTATAAGTTACATTTTGCGCTTTATTTTCTTGATTCAAATCTCCTTCTTTCTCAATAGGTATCACTTGATTGATATCTTCTTGATCATTTTCCAACTATTTTTCTAAAACAAATTCATCTTTGGACTATTGCTATTTTGAAATGCAATCCTCTACAAAAGGTATCACTTGGGAAATAGCTTTTTCCACTTCTATAATTTATAGAATTATTGCTATCCAAGGTGGAACCTTAGTGATGGCTTGATATGTCTTTTGCAAATTTTTCAAATTGACACATTTTTCATTCAATGTTGACCAAGTAAATTATGGTTTCATAGAATTCTATATTCCATTATTTTAAAAATTTCTTATTTTTCTCATCATACAATTTATATGTTTTTGAGGAGTTTCAATACCCCAAAAGAATGCATTTTTTACTCTTGTGATCCAACTTGTTCCTATACTCAAGAATCATTGTATAGCATGTGGATCCAAAAATTTAAATATGTCTCCTTGATGAAAGATGACTGCACCAAATTTTATACATGAAGTCTCTATTTCAAGAGTTGTTAAAAGTAACCTTTGTGGAGATAGAATATTTTTTGAGTTATTTCTACCAAAAAAATATTGTTTTAATTCTTTGAAATACTACATTGCCCAAACCACATTCATCATTATTTTGTTTTTCCTTTCAACTACTTTGTTCTATTGAGGAGTGTGAGGGACTATGAGTTGATGCTTGATCCAATTTTCTTGAGACAATATACAAATATCTTTAATATGAATTCACCACTAGTATTAGTCCTTATTGTTTCAATATGAGATTAAGCATCATTTTCAATCATTAAGAAACACTTTAATTTTGTTTTCTCTTTAAAAATAGATCCAAGTCATTCAACTATAAGCATTCATGAATAAAAATGAATAATCATTTCCATCAACAAAAGAGATTGGTAATGGACCACAAAAATCAAAGCAAATCATTTGTAATTTCCTTTCATCTTTCCAATTTTATTTTTCTAATGACTCCCTTTGTTGTTTGGCCAAAAAAATATAAATTTCACACTTTTTAAATTATTTTAGATAGAGTTGGAAAAATTACAACATTCTTTTATATTATCCAAATTCTATCATAGTTTTCTTTCCTAAATCATGCATGTCATAAGGCTTGTTGGAATGCGATATTCATCAAGATGATAAAATTTTCATGAAATTAAAGGCTCACTTTTGAGTCTTATCAACTTTCCTTCCTTAAAACTACTTATGATGACTAAATTATCACTTTTCCTTTAGATCGTTACCCTTCCATTATCTAGAAAATGAATTTTCTTTGTTATTGAATAATGACTAGGGACAAGAAGTTTATTTTTAATTGAAGAAGGTATGATATATATTTAAAGATTGAATAGTTCCCTTTCTTTTTTTGTTGTAGCTTTGTCTTGTCTACCAAAAATACTTGATCCACAACTTCCTTTATGAATTACTCAAAGAATCCATTTTATAAAGTCATGTGTTGCATGGAACTAGTGTATAAAACACAATCACCATACCAAATTTATTCTATTAAGACACTAGTTGCATTATTTAATGTGAAAAAAACACAATTTATAAAATATCACCTTGACAATAACTAGAAAATTGAGTTGAATTCAAATCATAAAATTTATTTTTTCCTTTATTAGAGTCCTTTTGTTTTTTATATGCCTCAATCTTTTCCCATAATGTTGTACATTTATGAGCCTCATGACTCCCTTTTCTTCTACATATTTTTTTATGTCATTTTTACCTCATCCTCTATTGATTCCTTTATTTTTAATTTTTTGTTGTCTATCTCCTTCAAAAATTTTGGGTGATAGGTTGCTTGGATTTTTAATGGATATAGAAAATATTTCTCCCAAATTTAGTTTTTCTTTCAATTTTTTTCTCTTTAAACCAACTTATCCAAATTGGGTGACTATAATTTCTTGCTTGCTTGAAATAAAACAAAATAAGCTAAAAATGTGTGAAGAAGAGGCTTCATAAAGGCTATTATATACACAATTTTTACACTCCAATAGCATCAATGTAATGTTTGATTACTTAAATTTCAAAAGCTAGACTCATTTCAATCACCATTTAACTCAAGTTTGAGTAATTTTAATTACAATTATATGAATACCAATTTTGAATTTGAATCATACAAATCCTTCAATTTTTTACATGCCTCCCATGGTGAATTTCATCCTTATATGTGATGGCATATTTCTCCATCAAAACATACTCTCATTAGTGAAAAGGATTTTGTATTTTTTATCCAAATTGGTATTGGTTTTGGGTATAGAGATTCAATAGGTTGTTGATTTTCATTACAAATTCAATTTTTATAGACCATTCTACCCAAGTTTCTTTCCTAGTTAAAATTTTACTATGGATACAATTGGGGAATTCCACAGGCTCAAGGTCCGCAACGTCAAATGCAGGGTATCAATTTGCAAAAGGTTTT
>VDFB02351163.1:0-18206 GCA_007258455.2 Sequoia sempervirens
AATTGAACCCTAACCTTGCAAATTGTAATTCTAATCCCAATTAAATATAGAAATAATTATAAAACTATAAGAACTCTGACCTTAAGTAAATTGTAGAATCCTCACAGTAATCTAAACCTAACTTTAACCATAATTGAACCATCAACGCAATTGAACTTTAACCCTAATTGAAACTTAACCTTGACAAAATTATAATCTTAACCCTAATTAAATTGTAATCTAACCCTAACCATAATAATAATATTATATAAATTATTTTAAGAACTTATTTTTATTTGTTATAATAACTTTATTATATTTTCTTTCTATTTAATTTTGCAATTTTGTAACATGATTTTAAATGTGCACTTATTATGAAAAGTCTTTCTATTAGATGCATATTTAAGTTGCTATTATTTTGTACAATAAAATATTTAGTGAAAACTTAAATTTATAATATTTCTTTATAAAATATAATATCAATTTTATGTCACTTTTAAAAATTATTAAGAGGAAAAATCATTTTATAGTAAGCATATAAATAATTTAGTTAGGAATGTAATATGTGACTAAATTTAAATTATTTTTTCAAAATTATTAAACATATAAATAATCAATTAGGAATGTAATATTTTAGTCAACATATAAATAAATTATATAAAAAGATAGACATTAAATATAATTTATTTTGAAAATTATAAAAATTATTTTTAAGACTCTTTTAAAAGATTTGTCAAACATAAAAAATTATTTAAAGAAGAATATAAATTTGTAGTAAACATACAAATACAAACAGTTTAAAGACAATATTAATATTTTTAAAAATAATATTATTAACTATAAATACAAACATAATTTGAATCAAAATTATTAAAAAATTAAATATAAGCACAATTCAAATAATAAGCCTCTTTTAAAATATTATTAAATATAAAAATTTATTTAAAGAAAAATATGAATTTGTAATAAACATACAAATAATTTAAAAATAATATTATTAATTGTAAAACATTCAAATCAAAATTATATAAATAATATTAAATATAAAAATAACTAAAAATTAAATCTAAATACAATTCAAATAATTTAAACTATCAAATAATTTAAATCATTTTCAAAATTATTAAACATAAAAATATTCTTTTATTTTCTATATAAATATTACAATGAAAAAAAAAAATTATTAAAAATCAAATTTAAATAACTTCTAAATAATATTGATTTTAGTCGGAAAACCCTTACAAAATATTTGGACACACTCATACTAATATTTGCAAATAACTATTATACATCTGCTGGACGTTTTCAAATATGATCTTTAGATTTTGCATCTAAGCTTGCTTGACCTTATCATCTCCTTCGAAAATCAAAAATAGGGAGGCTGTGCGTGTCAGTACTTGTTTTAATGCATGGTATGCAGCATGCAGTGGCACATCCATGTCCCAGTGCATTCCTGAGCTGGATAGCCGCTGCCGCATTCATGTCCATACATCCATGCGGGGTGCATTCGTGGAGCTGGATAGCCAGTGCCTTCCTGGGCTGGATAGCCAGTGCCATCAAAGAAAGCTGCCACACAGAATCAACGAGAATTTCCACAATAATACGATGTTGCTCGAATCCAGAACATACAAGCAAGTACAATTTGTATTATCATTCTTTCAAAGGAAACAGAAACGGAGAAGAAAATGACAGGAAAAGGCGTAATAGATAAAGTCTATCTTAAATGATTGGAATGAGAAAGGAAGAGATCAGGCGGGAAGTCCTCGGAGGCACTCCAGCAGAGGCTCTATAATTCTGCCGTCGGCAATCGCGTCGAACACTTTCTGCACGCACTCTTGCGGTGTCTGCTCTGTTCTCGCACTCATCATGCTTGTCTTGAGATCATCTCGGATAAATTTATATAAAGGAAGGAATTTGGAATACTCGATTGGGTTAGACATGTTGGGGACGCGGCCATCCTTTTCGTAGGCCACCCTGACTGCCGTCATTGCGCTTTCCAGTTGCTCGCCCAGATAACTCTCAAATTCTTTCATTTTATACACCAAGGTGTCGCTCTCTATGCCGTTCTTTTGGTGGAAAGAAAGAATGGAATCGAAACATGACTGTTTGAGGGCTGAGAGGAGGGGAAGCGTGGGGTCACAGGGGGATTCCAGGTATGTGTAGACGGGGACTGCTCTCGCCACATTTACGAGCTTTGCCTTGGTCTCATTTGGGAAGCCCAACTCCTCTGCAAGGGTCGAAATAAAGTGAGAGACAGTTTCCACGAGAGCTTGCTCGAGCTGGCGAAGGTCGATTGCTTGACAGAGAGCTACTAAGTGCGAGGCAAGCATAAGTTTTAAGATGTCCAATGCCTCCTCTGTCTTGCGGGCCGAGATGAGGGCAAGAGAGTTGATGTCCTGGTTGTGCTGCTCGGCGCTGTGGACGTGGGTTGCCACGGGGTTAGCCAGGTACTGAAGCTCCGAACTGTAGGCAGCCATGGCGATGTCCACGCCTTTGAAGCCGTAGTCCACGCTCAAATCGGGGCCCAACGACAGGTTCCCCGGGAGACCATTGCTGTAGTGCTCGATCATCAGTTCTGTGAATTGAGCGAAGAGCAGTTTCCCCAGCCCGCCCACTGCGATGCGTACGTAGTCCATATGAAAGCCCACAGCGCTGCCTTGGAAGTTGGCCCCGTGGAGTGCCCTGTTGATGGTGTAGGATATAAGACAGCCAATAAACAAAAACAGAGGAAAAAACATTTGCACAGAAAATACACAAACATAAACTTTTATTCAACTTCCCACGATGACTTACATTGTTTGCATAGAGTTTGGAGCATCCAACAATAGATTGAAGTCTTAGTAAAAGATGCATTATTAGCTCCTTGTTAACTGCTATCTAAACCGAAGACTAATGCAAACTATAAATAGACTGATTGTCAAAGTGAGGCTCATGCATCACTTTTCAACAGATGGCTCACAACACAAAAACATTCATTCATACAATAGTTGATTTCATAATTTTAAGTTTCTCAAAATAAGTCAATTCAATATTTTAAGATATGTATGAGGCGATCTTTCTCAATTTTTATCGAATTTATTTACATATGTTAAAGAAAATTAATAAAAATGTTACACACAAATTTTCTCTAAATTGTTCTAATTTGATGTCCAGTTTGAAGAAAGGGAGCGTCATACCGGTCGTTGGCGTAGTCGATGATAGGATTGTCATTGGTAGAATTGATCTCCGTTTCCACAGTGACCGTGGCGGCTCTGATTGTTTGAACAAGGGGGCCCAACCATTGTGGGCACGACCTCAGAGCATAGCGGTCTTGCTTGGGCTTCTTGAGCTTATCGATGGAATAATACACCCGGGACAGCTCCTGGAATGGACTGTCGCTCAGAAGGCACTCAAGCAACGCCGCTGACTCAATCTGTCCCGGATGCGGCTTCACCTTGTGGATAAGCGGGTGCGCAAACTCCTCTCTGCCAAAGATCACTTCGCAGAACATTCCGCACAGCGTCTCGACCAGTAGCAGCAGCACATTGGCGTCGTACATCACAGTGGAGGCGAGGGCAGTGGCAAAGGAGGTGCCGTTGACGAGCGCGAGGCCTTCCTTGGCCTGGAGGACGAAGGGCCGCAGCCCTACCCTTCGCAACGCCTCCGGGGCAGGGATCTCCTCTTGATCGTTGCTGTTGCCCGTTCGCACGACAACGCTGGGCTTCCCAATGAGGAGCCCCGCAATGTAGGCGAGCGGGACGAGGTCTCCGGATGCGCTGACAGAGCCCCGGAGTGGAACCTTGGGTGTCAAATTCTGGTTGAGGAGGAGTTGCAGCGCTTCCATGACGGCCCAGCGGATGCCGGAGCATCCGTAGGTGAAGCTGTTGAGGCGGAGCAGCATAGCGCACCGCGTGGTAGCCGGGGACAGCTCATGTACAGACGAAGCGCAATCTCTTGTAAAGACACCGGCGAGCAGACAACGTATAAGGGACTCCTGTAGCTCGCTCAGCTGGTTGGTCCGCTTTGTGCAGCAGGCACCGAAGCCCGTCGTTACGCCGTATATATCCGCGCCTTCCTCGGCCTTGCGCTGTACCCACGACGAGCACCGCTCCACCCGGCTTCTGCACTCCTCAGCATTTAAGGCTACCTTCACCTCAGCCCTCCGCGCCAGGGCCGCGACATGCGCCACCGTGATATGGTTTGTGGCGTCCAGAGTTATCCATTCGACGGCCTTGAACGTCTTGATCAGCGCCAAAATATCTGTTACATGAGAATGCGAGGCCATTGACGGGTACCCCAAGGCAAAGCAAGAGAAAAAAAGTTTAGGCTCTGTCGACCGGTTAAGGGGAGTTACAAGCAAATCAAATCTACTATGAATTGATAATCGCTCTAGATGGGCTTGCTCTAACGAAACTCACACTGCATATTTATCTGGAGTTGCACCACTCTTATTTAGACACGTAATGAGCTACGTGAACAGTTAGCTGTCTCTTTCGAGTTAGATGGAAATATAGAGTAATCGGTGGGGTCGGCGGCTGTTCGGTTTGTGTCAAATTGTAGTTTCAGTTCTGTTTCGGGGTCCCATAAGCTGGCTGGTCTCGTAGACGTAATTAAAAGCATTCATTCATTCATTTTATAATCAACAGCTTCACCTACAGATGCTCGGATATCCGCTGGGCCGTCATGGAAACGCGGCAACTCTTCCTCAACCACTCCTGGGCTCTGTCAGCGCAACCGGAGACCTAAGGGTCACTTTGCTGTCTCTTTCATAATCAACAGCTTCACCTACGGATGCTCGGGCATCCGCTGGGCCGTCATGGAAGCGCGGCAACTCTTCCTCAACCATTCCCGGGCTCTGTCAGCGCAACCGGAGACCTAAGGGTCACTTATTCATTGCCTTTTAAGTCATACTCTGTCAGCGGGCAGCGGCTATCCAGCCCCGACAATGCACCGGGGCATGGATGGCTGCATACATAATGAATGCAAATTTTAACAGTTTTTGTTATTCGTGCATTTGGCAGGTCCGTAGCATCTCCACCAGCAAGTTACCGTCTCTGCCCAGTGAAAAGGATAAATCATTTTTACCCGCCTTGCATGCTGCGATTAAACAATTGGACCAAACGTTAATATAATACTAAACATTAATATTATAATATTAATATATTATGATATTAATTATATAATATAATATTAAATATTAATATTATATTATTATAAATAATATCGTAATGTTATAAAGATTTTCTCGCCCTTAAACTTTGGTACAAATTGTCTTTATTTTCTTTGTAGGTTAAATGAAAGTTATTGAAAACTATAAGATTATATTTTAATTTTGTTTTTATTAAATATAACATTATATTTATTTTATTTTATACTTTAAAATTATAAAAAATTAAATTATTAATAAAATTTAATAAAAAATTAAATTTTATTTTAATGTAAAATACGTAAAAATATTTAGTATAGAAATATTTAAATTTTTAAAAAAATTATTTCTATTAAATTAATTTAAATATTAAAATTTTGGTATCTTTAATATAAATTAATATTACAAATTTTGATAAAAATAAGTTTTTATTTATAATTTCTAAATTTGATTACTTAACACAACTATCATGTTTAATTTTTTAGAACAAAATTTTAAATATTTAATATATAAAATTTTAGGTAAATCTTTAAATGTTAAAAAATTTATAAAATGTTCATATAAATTCTTTGAATATAATGTTTGTTTAATTTTTAAAATAAAATAGAAAATAAAAATATTTAATATAATTTTATATTATAAGAATCTCATAACTAATTAACTCATTGCAATATAGTACTAATAATGTAAACACTTGAATAAATATAATAATTTAATATTGATATCTCTTTAGATAGATGTATCTAAGATAACTATATTATGTTAGTCTTTTGATATTTTAAATATTTAAATTTTGTTTTCTTTAGATGATTTTTATTTGAAATATTTTGAATGTATTTAAAAAATAATAATTAACATTTTATTCAAAAAAATTATATTAAGAAAAGTTAAAAATTAAAATATTTACCTAAAATCTTATACATTAAAGATTTAAAATTTTATTTTAAAAAATTAAACAAACATTATATTGAAAAAAAAATTGTTTTCATTTTATAATAAAAAGGTTTAAAATTTAAATATTTACCTAAAATCTTATATTTAAAATATTTAAAATTTTCTTCTAAAAATTTGAACATCATAATTAATTGTGTTAAGTAATCAAATTTAAAAATTATAAATAAAAACTTATTTTTATCAAAATTTCTAATATTAATTTATATTAAAGATACCAAAATTTTAATATTTAAATTAATTTAATAGAAATATTTTTAAAAAAAATTTAAATATTTCTATACTAAATATTTTTATGTATTTTACATTAAAATCAAATTTTAAATTTTTGTTAAATTTTATTAATAATTCAAGTATTTTTATAATTTTAAAATTATAAAAATAAAATAAATATATATTATATTTTTTCAATAACTTTCATTTAACCATGCAAAGAAAACAAAGACAATTTGAACCAAAGTTTAAGGGCTTAAAATCTTTATAATATTACGGTATTATTTATAATAATATAATATTAATGTTTAATATTATATTATATAATTAATATCATAATATTATAAAGATTTAAAAAAAATAAAAAAATATCATAATATATTAATATTATAATATTAATGTTTAGTATTATATTAACGTTTGTTCCAATTGTTTAATCGCTACAAGCAAGGTCCTTTTCACTGGGAGAGACGGTAACTTGCTGGTGGAGATGCTACGGACTCCGCTAAATGCACGGATAACAAAAACTGTTAAAATTTACATTTATGTATGCAGCCATCCATGCCCCGGTGCATTTCGGGCTGATCGCTGCCTGAAAGAATGGCCCGAGAGGTCGCACCGTTCATCCGGAAGCCCAGGATGCTGGATCCCATCTCCGTAACCTCTGCAGCGGTGAAGGCCGTACAACCGTAGTTCGCAGCTTTTGTCAGACAATTTACCCACGCCTGCATTATCATAAATGATAACTGTTTTTTATTTTTTATCATACACATTTTCGGTTAAAGATTCCGCGCAGAAGTAATTTTTAAAAGAAAATATAAAGGAGAATGGAAGTTTTTCAAAGTTTTTAAACGAATTAAAATATATTTGATTTGTTATTGATAAATAAATTTTATATAAAGATATTATATTATATAAATATATTATATATAAAAATAAATTATATATTAAAGTATATTATATAGTATTTTAACTTATTAAAATAAATTTGATTTTTTACTTTAAATAATATATTTATATTTATATAAACATGTTATATAAAATTTTATATTATGTTATACAATATAATATAATATTATGTTAGGTTGTGTGTTATATATGTATTATATTTTTATACTAACATTTATTAAATAAATGTACACACAATATTAAAATCCTCTAAAAATTGTTTCTATTAATTTAATTTAAATATTGATATTTTGATGTATTTAATATAATTTGATATTATAAGTTTTGATAAAAAAAAAAAAAAAATTAATTTGAAAGATAATAAATCAAGAAAGAATGTATCTAAATTCATCTCATAACTAATTAACTCAATAGTAGTGATAATGTAAACACTTGAATAAATATAATAATTTAATATTGATATCTCTTTAGATAACTATATTATGTTAGTCTTTTGATATTTTAAATATTTTATTTTTGATCTCTATAAGGTTTTTATTTGAAATATTTTATTAATATTTAATGAAAATTAAATATTTTATCTTAAAATGTATACTTTAAGTTTAAATAATTTATCTAAATATAAATGTATTGTTAGTTATTGAAAAAATAACTAACATTTTATTCAACCAATTTATATTAAAAAAAGTTAAAACTTATTTTTATCAAAATTTCTGATATTAATTTATATAATAATATAAATATTTGATATCTTTATATAAATTAATATAAATATTAATTTTATTCAAAGAATTTATATTAAAAAAATTAATATTATTAATATTATTAATTTATACATTAAATATTAAATAATTTTATCTTAAAATGTATACTTTAAGTTGAATTAATTTATCTAAATATAAATATATTGTTAGTTATTAAAAAAATAACTAACATTTTATCGAAACAATTTATATTGAAAAAAGAGTTATAACTTATTTTTATCAAAAAATTTAATATTAATTTATATAAACATTTGATATCTTTATATAAATGGAATTAAAAAGAGGGATTTACATATTTATTTTTACTTTCTTACTTATACCAATGTTTTCTTCGGTTTTCTCTTTTGATTTTATTTTTTAGATTTTATCTTTATTTTTTGATTTGTATTTCTTTATTTTTATTTTAAATAATAATATTAAGGGAATAGATAATAAACAAAAAAGTATAAGAAAGAAATAAAGAAAGAAAAAAAAGAAAAGAAATACAAATCAAAAAATAAAGATAAAATCTAAAAACAAAATCAAAAGAGAAAACCGAAGAAAACATTGGTATAAGTAAGAAAGTAAAAATAAAGAAGTAAATCCCTCTTTTGAATTTCATTTATATAAAGATATCAAATCTTTATATAAATTAATATTAATTTTTTTGATAAAAATAAGTTATAACTTTTCTTTCAATATAAATTGTTTGGATAAAATGTTAGTTATTTTTTTAATAACTAACAATATATTTAAATTTAGATAAATTACTTCAAATTAAAGTATACATTTTAAGATAAAATTATTTAATATTTAATGTATAAATTAATAATATTAATAATATTAAATTTTTTAATATAAATTCTTTGAATAAAATTAATATTTATATTAATTTATATAAAGATATCAAATATTTATATTATTATATAAATTAATATCAGAAATTTTGATAAAAATAAGTTTTAACTTTTTTTAATATAAATTGTTTGAATAAAATGTTAGTTATTTTTTCAATAACTAACAATACATTTATATTTAGATAAATTATTTAAACTTAAAGTATACATTTTAAGATAAAATATTTAATTTTCATTAAATATTAATAAAATATTTCAAATAAAAACCTTCTAGAGATCAAAAATAAAATATTTAAAATATCAAAAGACTAACATAATATAGTTATCTAAAGAGATATCAATATTAAATTATTATATTTATTCAAGTGTTTACATTATCACTACTATTGAGTTAATTAGTTATGAGATGAATTTAGATACATTCTTTCTTGATTTATTATCTTTCCAATTAAATTTTATTTATTTTTTTATCAAAACTTATAATATCAAATTATATTAAATACATCAAAATATCAATATTTAAATTAAATTAATAGAAACAATTTTTAGAGGATTTTAATATTGTGTGTACATTTATTTAATAAATGTTAGTATAAAAATATAATACATATATAACACACAACCTAACATAATATTATATTATATTGTATAACATAATATAAAATTTTATATAACATGTTTATATAAATATAAATATATTATTTAAAGTAAAAAATCAAATTTATTTTAATAAGTTAAAATACTATATAATATACTTTAATATATAATTTATTTTTATATATAATATATTTATATAATATAATATCTTTATATAAAATTTATTTATCAATAACAAATCAAATATATTTTAATTCGTTTAAAAACTTTGAAAAACTTCCATTCTCCTTTATATTTTCTTTTAAAAATTACTTCTGCGCGGAATCTTTAACCAAAAATGTGTATGATAAAAAATAAAAAAAAGTTATCATTTATGATAATGTAGGCGTGGGTAAATTATCTGACAAAAGCTGCGAACTACGGTTGTACGGCCTTCACCGCTGCAGAGGTTACAGAGATGGGAAGCATCCATGCCCATGCATCCATGCTGGGTGCATTCCTGGGACTGGATAGACAGTGCCATCCTTTCACCCCAGTAGGATGGGAGGACAAGCTTCCCTTCCCTCAGGTTCGGAGTCCCGTCACCCGGCTGCCCTTCGGGACCGACCTATTCGCATTAGGTCGGTGGGGTTGGTCCAGGCAATAGAGTTCATCAAGGTTTCCGATTGGCTGGAATTGATCTTGATGTAAACTTTACCTCAGATTTGCATCGATGCAAGGAAATTGAGCTGTACCACTTTCACTAACGTGTTTCAATGGCTTGTCAGGGGTGTTTTAATAGATTCATGGCTGCGAAGTAATTCCTGCACATATAGTGTAAATTTGATTGGACATGGCAGTAAAGATGGCGAACAACTTGCACAATGACGGCACACCAACTTTCAGAATAATTAAATTTGCACCAGTTTGAGCATGTACCCTTCCTTAATAAATACGAAGTTGCTACCGTAGCCGCCATAAAATGCAAGTTGCATTTCGATAGGATGGAGGACAACCAACACAACCACAATGTCGTATTAAATATTAAAAATTAAAATACAAATGAGAGAAAAGACCTGCGGCAAAAAAATTACTGGCCACAATCCGTTTTGCAAGGTCTATTGAAACATGTCAACTGTCGATCAAAATTAAACATTTTAGGTTGGTCATCTTCACATTGGATACACCTTCCGCGTAAATCAATATAAAATATAAGAAGAGAATGCTTATGTATTTAAAATAAAAAATTTAATTAATAATAATATTATAGTGATTTAATGTTATGAATAGAAATAAGCAGTTGAGGTCCCCCTAAAGTCAATACGACAATAAAATTGGTCTTATGAGAGGTTGAGGAAGGTATTAAAAAATTGGGTGTAAGAAAGGCTCGTGATGTGGTGGAGTTTTCGGTTGAGTATCTAAAATGGGTAATGAGAAACTACTTAGATTTTGTTTGGCCTATTAGTAATTCGTGTAGTGTTGTATATGTGTGAAATATGGGCTAATAACACTTCAAACACCATATGAAATAAAATAGAGAGAATCCAAAAATGCATGATCACAAGCAAATACAAATTAAAATCTTTGGTCCACTAAGAGATTCATCTAGTTAAAACAAGTACAATTCTTATTGAAACCATTCTTGTGATGCATCTCTCAAGATACATGAAAAAATAGTATATATGGAGGAAAACAGATGGCCCAAGGTTGTCTTTAAAGATGTTTTGAGTGGGAGAAAAAAGTCATGGATGATAACAAAACAATAGCTGTATGGAAAAATAGTATATTCACTTGAATGCATGCTCTAATAATAGAAACGAAATAAAGGTGTTTGTTGTAGATAAGTTTCACGAATCTATGTAGGAAAAGGTAATAGAGAGAAAAATATTATCATGAGGAATTTAACCTCATTTTTTACCATAAGAAAAAATCCTATTTAGAAGTCAATATCTCTTGGAGATCAAATAATCTCAAAGCTCAATTAAGGACTAACTTGCATCATCTTTAATGTGAAATAAATAGATGGGGAAGGCTAAAAGAGGTATGGAAAGAGAGTTTGTGTCTTTTGCATAGATGGGGCAATGGAAACAATGAGACTTTATTTTGGAATGTAAATTTTACAATGATATCTAGGTCAAGTACATAAGTAATCTAGTAGCAACTTAGCTACAATATCTATTCAACAAGGAGATGGTTGAGAAAAATGGGGGAGTTCATTATCAAGTTTAATAGCAAAAGATCAACACTTTAGAAAGTAAAAATTATGTAAAAATTATAGGGCCTACTATCTTGAGGGTTATTTTTTGCCTTGTGGATGTTTAAAAATCTTCTATTCTACTCTATTTGTATTTTTATAATACAAAAGATAAGTTCCAACAATTTGTATGCCACGTCAACTGGAAAATAACTACAAGTAGATTTTGACTTACACTTTTCATCCACTTGGTACATGAGACATAAGTATGTTCCTTCTTACATGTAGTAATAAATTTATATGGCATTTTTAGTAACCAATAATAACATTTCATTTATTAGACATGCATAATTTTTTTATTAATTATCTTTAATTTATCACTATTTTATCATAGAGCTATTTTAAGTTAAAAAATTATTTTACCATTTAATTATATTAAATTAAGAGTTAATTTGTTTTATCATATTAGAATTATTTTATTGACTACATGTTTTTAATTTATTTTAAAGTTGGGATATTAATGTTTAAAAAAATAAATGTCGACTCTAAATAGTTTTTCTTTCAACTATTCTTTTATGGTCACAACATGAGATGCTTCTCACCTTTTTCTCACTATAAGTTATGCTTGTCAACATAATTATAAATCAATAAATTAATTTATGCATGAGAACATATGGAAGAAATTGTCAAAAGGATGATCAAAATAATTAGAGAAAACTTCAATTCAACAAAATTCAATTCTAAAGGATAATAATGGAATAAAATTTACATCATCATATAAACCATCTACATGTTTGAAAATAGTTTCTTCAATCTTTCTCATTGTTAATAATTTGATCTAGCAAGGGGTTTGACCTATGAAAACCCATACACCTATTGAGTCAACAAGCTCTTCAACAATTTCTTTAGACATCATTGATATATTTAGATATCCACAATAGAAAGAAAAACATGTCTTCAAACACATTTTATACCAAATCAATCTTATACATTTCAAGTCATTCTTGTTGAAATGTAGGGAAAGGGAAACCTTTGTAGTTTTCACCTTAGGGTTTGACACCTTCCCCTAATTTCATTGGGTTGTATGGATGTGCAAGGATGGAATGGGGGTTTGATGGATTTGGACAAGGTATAAGATTGACTTACAACATGAAAGGTGAGCCAACCGACCCTTAACCAAATCTAGAAATGTCAAGTAATAATGAAATACAATGATCTAATTGTCCTAATGATGCAAATAACCACTTTAACACAAAAACATTAAATCTGGAATCTCACAGAGAAAATCAGACACCAAAAACAAAAAGGGGAGGACACTGTGCACCTATGATATAAATTTTAGCCTAATTTGTTGGGACGTTGATGTCGGGGGTGTCACTATCCTACTAGGTATTTTTTAGATTTGTTTTTGCAATCTTTTGATGTCAAATCTGCACTTTTGTTTCCCATCTGCAAACTTGTCGGATCACTTTTGGATATTTCTGTAATTGAGTTTTTGTGAGTTGTCAAGGCCTAGGGTTCTGAATGCAACAATGGATAAAGTGTCTTGAAACTTCCTTTGATCTTCAAAGTACCTAAAATCTGCGCATTCACAATGAGAGGAAATGTTGGGCCATTTTAGGGGTTTGCCTCAGTTAAACCCCGTGTAAGTGTTTTCACTTCCATAATGAAAATATCAATGATAAATTGATATATCAAAGGAAGGAATGATGAAATCACATAGTGCTACAACTCACCACTCTTCAATGGCTTCCTTGAAGGATTGAAGTCATACACATCACCTCATGGTCTTGGATCTTGCTTGCTTGATTTGCTTGAATTCTTGAATTCTTTGGAGACCTACAACAAGGGTTAGCCTTCACAAAACAATGCTAACATAAACACACATAAACTCACATAAGATTTGACATGATGTTGGATCTTGAATTGCTGCAATAAATCCTTTAATGGTTGCTCTTGACTTGCTCTTGAATTATCTTGATAATTACTAGATCATGAATTGCTCAATTGATTTCACTTTATGTTCAAATGATACAATAACTAGGTATTTATATGCTATTATTCTAATTTCCCAAAAATTAAATCCCAACAGTTGACTTTAGACATTTGAATTTCAAATAATAAAATATCACAACCGACATTTAAAATGATACAATAACTAGGTATTTATATGCTATTATTCTAATTTCTCAAAAATTAAATCCCAAAATATGACTTTAGACATTGGAATTTCAAATAATAAAATGTCACAACTGACATATTTAAATTTGGAGCCAAAATAGGGGGACATACACGCCCTAGGCGCCAATGTCCCAGCCGTATTTTTGGGGTTTTAAAGTGTCGGGGACAAAGTATTAAATGAGAGCATTTTTTATGCTTAAAAATTATTGAAAAATATTTAAAATAAGTTGTGGAATGCGTAATTTTAAAAAATTAGGAGCTTAATTAAGTCCAATAACTTAAAGGGGAGCAAAAGCTAGTGTGAAATTTTCAAGGGTGAAAATTTATGACACTACATTTAGCCCCCACTTTAGTGAGAATATGAACTTACACTTAGACTAACACTAAAGTAGAGAAATATATGTCAAGAGGGGTCCAATTGTACAAATCTTGAAGAGATAGGATGACTCAAGATCAAGGGAGGTGATCAAGCCCCCAAGATCTATGATCCCATGGCAAACTAACATAAGCACAAAGGAACACACATGCATGATATGCAAAAAAACATCGTACACAAACATACATGTCAAAAGAAACAAAACATACATGAAGAAAACACACAACACGATGGAACATAAAGATAATGATGAAATACAAATAAACACAATGTAAACATGAAGAAAACCCACAAAAAAGACACTCAATACAACACATGGTTAGTACTAAAAGATCTGAGTTAGTAAGGCAAAGAGACCTTAGTCTTAAATTGTCTCAAATACCAAACATCATCCATCGAATAAATGTTAGTTCACATGAGGGTCCTAGCAAGTTGTGTTATGCCACATCAATCATGAAATGCATAGCTCCACTTGCAAGTAAGGTGTACTATGCTAGGTGGCCATGTTAAGGGTGTTCATGAAACACCATAGAAAAGCCTGATATTTGCTAGGTGAATCACAAACTACAAGGCACAGGGGCTAGTGAGGACTGCTTTTCACTAGGTGAGCCCCAAAGACAAGGTAGAAAAATGAGAAACACACCAAGTCTAATGAGGACTTCTTTTCACTAGGTGTGTACCCATGTCAACCATACCAAGAGTTATACTCCCTGATAACCTTGATAAGGTGCTACAAAATGATCAAATTGCTATGCCAATGCAACACTAAGTTCAAATCTCGTGAACAAAGTGAAGAAAAAATGCCAAACTCACCTCAGGGGGTGCATAAAACTCACCTCAAGGGGTGCATGAAACTCACCTCAAGGTCTTGCATAAACGACAATAAAATAAGGCTAAAAACTCAAGGGATGTTGTATCAACACCACCATAAGATATGAATAACAAAGGGTCTTTGCGTGATACATGAAAGGTCACACCTTAGGGGATATCACACATGACATCACCACTAAGAGAGGACAAGTCATGGAAAAATAAATCCATGCCTTAGGGAATACTAGCCATAGTATTACCACTAAGAGGAATGTCATATGCTAAGAAAGGTCACACACTTGAGGGATATCAAACCTAATATCACCACCAAAGAGACACTCACATAAATTAAGAAGGCCACACTTTGATTGGAAAGGTCACACTTTCTAGGAGATGTAAGCTATTATCACTAAAAAGGGACCATTTCTATGCAAAACAATGAGTGAGGGACTATATTCCCTCCCCCCCCTTAAAATGTTAGTGTACTTGATACACTAATGTTTTAAGGAGAAATAAAGGGATCCCAAGAAGGATGTTACACCCCGTTGTGCGTTTACCTAGTTACTATTACTATGATAGGGTAAATTACTGCATATGTGAATATATTTGAAATTTTGATTGGAAAATACATATGGTTGCACTTTGTTTATCTGAATCATTGAAAAATTATGAATGAATGTTTATTTCATTTGATGTTATAATGAAATGGATATCGGGAATGAATGGTTATTGAATTTGATATTCTAACTATGAAATGTATAATACAAATGCTTGTTTTGATGAATGACCGACTACTATGAAAATGTGTTAAGTTGGATGCAGATACAAAGTCAATCCTCTAGAAGCAAGTGGAAGTATCACTCAGGAGAAGAACTTGGTTGGGTAACTTGTAATGAAACCTAACCGAGCTTACACACACACACTTATAGAAGGGTTGAGTCAAATCATAGTTTGGGGAATCGGTAAGTCATCCTTTAGTATGTTGTGTTTGCATTAGAAAGGATTTTGATTTCTATTGAGAGCATTCTTGGTTTTTGTTAAGTGCTTGGTGCACGTGATTTCTTTATATTGCTATATGCGATCGATGAGATATATATACATGAAAAGTATATATATGTATATATGTGCATGTCAACGATAACCCATACACATGAGATAATATGTACATGAGTATATGTAGGTAGATGTACCTACACACACTCATGGATAAATTACTCATGGGCAATGGGGATATCAAATGGACAATAAGACATGTATGTATATATGTATATATACACCACATGCATATATGCCTATCGATCTTAGATAGAAATTATATGTGTGATCGATTGTATAATCGAATGTATATCTATGAGATATATGCATATATACATATATATGGGTGCTAGCAAGAAGTTGAGTCCACTTTTTGGCCAAAAAGTGGAAATGTTTTTCCTGATTTTCAGAATTTGACACATTTGAACTTAAAATTTGAAGCACTTAGAAATGAATTCTTCAAAAAAGTCACTAATAATAAAATGTAGTACTCGGAGTCTAGTTTCCAAATATGTAATTTATTTCAATACCTAGATTGTACAAATTGATTTTCAATAGGTGTTTCTAAAAGTCACTTTTTCTTACCATACCATGCACGTGTACGACATCCATATTTTGACCTAAATTATCGTATTTTCCTAAATCCTTTTGGGAAAAGATTTGTGACTCACTGAAGCTTGTTCTCGATATTTTTTTGTAATTTTTTATTAAATTTTCTTTTTTGTTAAATTTTTATTAGGCATATTTGTCGTTTTGAAAAATCGTTGTGAACGACACACATAAAATGACCTAAACTTATCATTTTTTTATTTTTAAATTGAAAATAGTTTTGAAGTTTTCTCGATTACCGATGGATTTGTCAAAATTTATGTTGATCAAAAGTTATTAAAATAGTAAAACCATTTAAAAGTTTATGGACCGGTTTATTAGGAATCAATTGAAAAAAATAGAAAAATAATAATCAATTGTAAAAGAAAAATTACATGTTGGAATAAATTTATTTCTGTCAAATGGGGTTTTAATTTTGTCAAAGACTACGAAAGTTGTTAGCCATATGTCCAAACTCGGTATTTTTCTCTGACATTGTTAGGACCTTCAACTTGTAGGTCAAACCATGTTGAAGGCCTAGGTTTGGATTCCCAATGCTTTTCCCAAACCAAAATACAAGGTAGAAACCCGACCACAAAGCAAATCCAATTTCAATTTTTTGGAAACGGGATCCCGCTTTACAAAACGAGATCCCGTTTTGTAAAGTGGGGTCCCATGATACTGTTTTGTAAAGTGGGATCCCGTGATCCTGTTTTTTAAAGCGGGATCTTGTTTTCTAATATTAAATTCTATGACCGTTGAAAGGGAAACAGGATCCCGTTCTCTTTTCAATGGTCCCCACATTTAATATAGGGGAACGAGATCCCATTTGTTTTATTTAAATTTACTGTCAAAAATTACTGTGAAGTTTGCAACTTCACATGTATGACCGAGAGTAGTAAAATTAGGCTATTTTTCATGAGCTATTGTCTTTACAGGTGGTTACCTTGATTTTTGATTTATTTTTTCAAAGGAAGCATCATGTAAACCGTTTTTGAAGTGGAATTGTGTTAGTTTTGTACTTGTTTGGAGGAACAAAAGGTCTTCAACTTGCAATATGGATTGAATTTTTCAAAGGAGGCATGAAGAAAACAATTTTTAAAGTGGAACTATGTTAGTTTTCTACTTGTTTTGAGGAACACAAGAGGAAGAATTTTGTCCTAATAGGTCTTCAGCTTCCAATTTGGATTGAATTTTTTGAAGAATTTCACTATTGACATTCATTTGTGCTTGAGAATTTTATAATCATGGGAGATAAAAATCGTAATAAGAGAAGGAAGACATTAACTCAAGAAGTTGAAGCAAAGAGAGAGGAGAGACAAAGACAAAGAGAAAGAATAATGAGAATTAAATCAATAAATGATGGTGGAGCACCCAATTCCACAACTCTTGAAGATGAAAACATTGAGGAGACCATGGTTGTAGATGAAACTAATTTGCAAGGAGTCAATTTGGAGAAGAATATGATTATACAAGCAAGTCCTACTATGTCTTAAAATCCCTCTTTCAATGCTATGGAGAATGTTTCAATATACACAAATCTAGGTACGTCTTCAAATCCACATGTTAGTGAAGTGGTAAATTTGTATGTAGAAGTTTTACAAGATGCTGGACTTAATGATGTTGACATTGATGATATTCAGAGAGATGAAACTTTTATAGAATTTGT
>VDFB02351164.1:0-49797 GCA_007258455.2 Sequoia sempervirens
CAGCAGCTCAAGTTGTAGATTTGTTTGTTCATGAGGTGTTTAGATTGCATGGGTTGCCGAAAAAGATTGTGAGTGATAGGGACAACAAGTTCCTAAGCACTTTTTGGCAAGAAGTCTTCAGGATGAGTGGTACGGTGCTTACTCCAAGCACTAGTTATCACCCTCAAATGGATGGTCAAATAGAAATAGTGAACAAATGGTTGGAAGGCTATCTTAGAAACTATGTTTCAGAGCAGCAAAGGGCTTGGGTGAAATGGCTTCACCTAGGAGAGTATTGCTACAATTCATCCTTTCACATGTCAATAAGGATGTCTCCATTCATGGCCCTCTATGGATATGAGGCTCCTAGCTTTGTTGATTTGGTGTTTGGAGATAGCAAAGCCCCTCAAGCCAAGGATTTGTTATAGCAAATTCAAGATATCTTGAAGTCCTTAAAGAACAACCTTCAGATTGCACAGAATCATCAGAAGATGTATGTTGATCAACGACATGTTGAGCAATATTTTAAGGTTGGAGATATGGTTTATCTTAGATTACAGCCTTACAGATAGTCTACTCTCAAGAAGAGTGGAGCTGAGAAGCTTAAACCTCATTTCTATGGGCCATTCAAAGTTGTCAAAAAGGTTGGAGAGGTAGCTTATGAATTGGAGCTACCATTGAATAGTAGAGTTCACAATGTCTTCCACATGCCTCGCCTCAAGAAGGTACTTAGACACAATGTTGTTGCTTTATCATAGTTGCCAACTTTGGATGAAGAAGGAAAGTTAGTTTTGATTCTAGAAGAGATTCTTGATTCCAGAGAGCATTCTTTGAGAAAGAGAACAATCAGAGAATACTTGGTGAAGTGGAAGAACTTGCCTTTGGAGGATGCAACTTGGGACAATGAGGAAATTTTGCAGCATCCAGACATGCGATTGCTTGAGGGAAAGCAATCTTAGGGAGGGCGGACTATAATATCCCCTTCTTGAACGTGATGAACTCAATTGACCGTTGGCCTATTTCAGAGACCCGTAGGCTACTCAGAGGTTGAAACTAGGGTTTCCTATTTTGGTGGTTGTTGTTGCTCGAGGCTTGAAGATTGAATTGCGGTTTCTTTCTGGGTTTTTAGAGAGCTTCGCAATGGTGTGGTTTGCTTTGCATTTCAAGCACTTTCGAGAATTTACTATTTTTAGTAAATTCTATTTCTAGCAGTGGTCTTGCAATTCTCATTGTAGTTGGCTCCCTTCTTCAGCCAATTCAGTTGGTTTGTTCATTTTTGGCCTTGGGATGCATTTTGGAGAGATAAGTTCAATTAATTTAAATAATGTTATATTTTAATGTTGACCCCCCCCCCCCTTGGCCTAACCTCATCACTTCAAGTTGTTTTAAAAGGTGGTCTTCATGGGTGGATGCCTCATTGAGGTGATTTAATATTTCTAAAGTTCAAAATATATTTCTCAAAATTGGACGCCAACTTTGTGGAGGGGATGATTTTAAATTAAAAGTCAAAAAGAAGCCTTGAAAAAGTGACACCATCTCTTGGAGGGAAAAGGGTTGATTTCAAATTTAAAAATTAGGGTTTCTCTTCTAGAAGTTTCTGGAGGGTCTTCTCAAAATTATAAAAGGAAGCCTTGGGTCTTCATTTTCACATCTTATGACTTGAATATTGTTATGCTGTCGAATGGTGCTGGAATTGCTTTGAGGAATGAATGCCTCCTAGCCTTGGGTCGACTTCATGCTTGAGAGATAACATCTAGTGGAGAATTTTTCTTGTTGTTTAGAGGATTTTGTAGTGAGGTTTGCATTGTAGGTTGAGTTTTTCTTTTGTAGCTCAGTTTTTTGCATTTCATATCAATTTTTGGAGTTGTTGATATCAAGGTTGAATCTGTAGTATCACTCATAAATCAGAAAATAAAATTTATCTCTTTCTGGGTATTGTCCTATTGCATTTCTCTAACAAGGGCGACCTTACTTGCTAGGTTTCAGATTTTATGAAGAAGAATTGAATTTTTAAGAAGGAAATTGCCCCTCCTTGGGGGCCGTACCATTTAGGTTCTCTTGGAATTTGTGCAAGAATTAATATATCAGATTTTGGGTCAGTCTTTGGGTTCTTATTTAGGTGCCATCACTCTAGGAAGCTAGTGCATTTCATTTGGTGTCATTTGGGTGAGTTTAGTGTGAGTTAAAAGCAATTTGGTAGGGTTCTGTGTTGTTGATTTAGCATTTCAAGTTGCTGGTCTGTCATATTAGATTTGAGTAAAGTGCATTTTGGTGAAGGGTTGGTGTTAGGAAGTCATACTATGCCTTAAGGAGGTCCCATTTACTTTGCAGTAATTTGAAGAGATTCTAATCCATGTTATTGCATGCACATTCCTATTACTTTGTAAGCTGAACAATAGTACTATCAACATTTCTTAATATCTCTCTTCATGTTTTGTAATACCCACTGAATAAGTGGAAGAGGTTGGCTTGCCACCTATTTTCATTTGAATTGCATTGTAGTTGTAGTATCTCCGCCATATGGTAGCTTCGTTCCCATTTTGGGTTGGAAAGGACATGTTTGGTGTCGAGTTTTACTTCAGCAATAGTAGTTGGTAGGGATCCTCTGACCATATGACCGTCCATCTTGGACACATTCTTGGTTAAATTTTTTTGTTCAAGCAGTGCAAAAGATCCTCTAACCATATTCTCACACCTTTCCCAACTCGAGATCCTGGTGTACATTCTTGGTTAGAGTTCATTCCGCATCATTTAGGTTTTCATCTAACCTTAACGGGTGCATGTTGTTTGTAATTGCATTCAAAAATTGAAAAAAAATGGTTTGGAATATTCCAAATTTTGTTTTATTTATTGCTTGGGAGGTATACTTCACGCAACCCCCTCCTCACTCCTCCTTGCATGAGGAATTTACTTTTCCCGTGTCCTCCTTACAACTAGCTTTCCCAAACATAAAAGCTGATGAGAATGTTTGGAACAAATATGATGTATTGAAATCTATTTGGCATGGTGGGTGAGGGTTTTGGAGGGCTCAGAGGTTTGCGCTTGTTAGATAGCATATTTGGAGGCATTGTTTTACTCAGTGATCAAGATGTTAACATAGTTGTGGCTACGAAGGTTGTCCAATCAATTGGGGATCTTGCTCAAGGATTAAGAAAATATTTTAGTGGAGGATCACACTTCTACCAATTCTATTGGGAAAATCTTTTGGTGATGTGCTAAAGATTGTTGGGGTTGGTGTTGGTGCATGGGGCGGTTTTTTTGCAACCCTCTTGAATGATGCATATGGTTGCTTTTGTGACAAAGTGCAGGTCAAGATATGGCGCAAGGTTGGGCAAACAGTAGATCAAGCCATAGCAGAGCACTTGATCGAGGTAATTAACTCACGGGAGGATGTCTGTCGGTGCCTCATTAGGCATTGTGCATACCTCAAATATGTTGAAGTCGGGCTTAGTGGTCGTGTTTTGTATCCTAATGAGATACTGAAGGATAGGTTTTGTCTAAACATGATTGAGATGCCACTCTGCCCACTCGAGGTTGTCACAAATTTAAAAGAGGTTGTCTTCGATGCTGACATTGTTATAAAAAAACTTCCTTCAACTAAGACAAAGGAGGTTTTTGAGGAAATTATTAGGTATTGGAAGGAAATGAGGACCATGCTCGCTAAGGGGATTGAATTTGACGCCTGTTCCACACATTATCACTCCCAATCAGATGATTCATCTTGCCACTAGAGTATCGATTGAGAACAATTTTGAGTCCTCTCCTGATCTGCAAAGTTCTTGGCAAATGAAATGCCCAGAATGCACCAAGGGGCACTATACTAAGGGCATTGAGCTTATTGATTCAATGTTGCATATTGTTAGGATTGTGTTAAGCATTGTTCAATGTGACGTGCTATGGAGACCACTCATCCAAAGTTTTCATGAACAATATTTGACGAAGTTGAAAACTTCAAGCTTGGTTGCAATGGGAGTTCAAAGTGAAATACAGGGGATGACTGTGCATGATTGTGCCAGTTGGACTTCACAAGGGAGATTTTTAGGATCTGAAGCCCAATGGTCACATGACCATTTGTATTTTCCCATCTCTTCATATTAGAAGAGCTTTCTATAAATATGTGTGGTTGATCATGTATTGTACAATGAATTGGTGATTTGGTGATTAATACAGTGATTCCCTACTTGAGAGTGGATGTAGGCTATTGCCAAACCACTATAAACTTGTGTCTCATATTTTTTTCTTCATTTTTTTGTTTGATTCTATTTTTGTGTTTTTTTTAATATTTACAATAACTCGTATGAGAGTTAGTTTAATCAGTGGAAATTAAATAACCTATATTAGGGGAAAGGGTAGCTTAATACATTTAACTTGATAATTTAGCCTCACTCATTGGATCAAGGGCTTGTATTAGACTTGAGATGAGTTGGGAAGGCCTGGAATGGAAGGATCATTATCTTGTCTTCTTAAAAGATAATTGATTCCACACTGTTATGCATGTGGGGCTGAAGTTCGTGAGAGGTTACCAGGATAACCCAGGATGGGGGTCGGGACCTAGGAAGATCTCTTAAGGATAACCAATAAAAAATTTGTGATGACACTCCTATGAGAATAGTCAATTTGTATTGTATAGTGGATGTACTTGATTTAGTGGTTCTGGAAGTAATGTAACCTTATGTTATGTGTTTACTGGTACAGTGTTGTTTTGTATGTTTCTTATGTCTAGAGGTAGTAGGTTTTTCTTGGTTTCCTTTTACTATCTCCTAGCATGGGGGTTGGCCCTACGGGTACCACATGGCTGGGTGGATCGTGCACCTTACATTGTTGGGCTTTCTCTACTTGTTTGTGATGGTGGGATCTTCCAGTTTGGGGAGCTCTTGTGTATCTGTGGATATGTTACTTCTCTTATGTTCATTGTATCTATGGGACACTATGTATTTATAATCCTGATTGGTAATTGAGGAGAATTCATGTATTTTGTAATTGTAACATTTTGTATGATCTCCCTGATCTTGGAGATGAGCTTTGTAATGGTATATGGACTTAATGTAATCTAGGAAAAGCAATGTTTTCACAACTAGAATAATAAAATGAATCACATGCACAATGTATAACTTATGCAATTAAACTTAATTGTGTACATATACCTATGAGAGACAAAAAAATAAAGGTTTTCAAATTTAAAGACAATAAATTTCTTATTAAATCAGACATAAAAAATGACACCTGAAATATGGAAGGCAAATACTTGATATTATTGGAAGGCCAAAAGGAATCCTTCTACAAAAGTGAAATACAATGTTGAAAATTGTTCAATCAATACTCTGAAAAAATTGAGCTACAAGACTTTTCTAACTCTCTACAATGGACACCAAAGTTGAAAGCAAGAACTGACAAAAAACATAGGTTTTTCCTCCTATATACAAAAGATGACTCCAATAAGTCAGATCGAGTTCACTAAAGTCAACTCAACATAAAAAAAAACTCTCCAAGAATCTCTCCCAAGAGCAAAAGAGAAAAACCCTTAAAAGAGAAGTGAAAACTAATGTAAATTGATCAAAAATAGCTTGAAACTCCCCCTTACCATTAGTTTGACCTAAGTGGACTTTAGACTCAACCATCTAACTAAAAATTAGGCCTAAATGCTCTAGTTCGACTCCACCTCTTCAGATTTTGCGTGATTTGGAACTGGGGTGAAAAATTTGAATAAATATTAAAACAATCGGTTAAGGATTACTTTAACTTGTGTTATGAATCTGTCTTTATTTTACATCTTTATGGCATTAATTAAAGAAATTTATAATTTGACTGCTCTAATAATGTTTACATTCTCATTTCATTTCAATTCATGCAAACTTATGCAAGAATGAAGGGGATCACCTTGTGTCTGAAATCCATGCAAGAGTATACAAAGGCAATTAGCATAAGCCAAGGTATTAGCCTTGCATAAAAAGTTTAAATGAAAGTGAAAAATACCCATAAAGGGTCGGCCAAACTTAGGGCAAGAAAGCAACCGTAAACTCAACCTATGGCCAAACACTTCATTTTCACTTGTAACTTTACATTCACTATTGCTTTCTCCACGCCACCAAGGGTTTGATGCTCAATTTTTTCATGGAGATTTCAACTGGAGTTTGCATGCATTTTTCATGAGAAATTGACAAAACGAGCTTGGGTAAGCTCTCTGTCTGCATTAAATCTTCTTTTCTTTCAATATCTATGGAAAATAGTGTTATTGCAAGCTCTTTTGTGTAGAAATGATGAATATGTTTTGTTTTTATTTGTACATTTTTTCATACTCAAACTTTATGATGAAAGATTTCTATTCTTTCTATCTTTCTCTTCTAGAAATGATGAAACCCGTGTCTTGCTTTTAAAAAACTCTGGAAGTGTTGAGGTTTATATGCAAGTCATGTTTCCATTTTTGCATTTCTCTTTCAGTAACATGTACTGATCTTTCACTTTTTCCAAGTATATGAGCTTTACTTATAGGAATTTGGTTCTTCTAAGCACCTTCGATAGGAAATCAAGGGTTTCACCACGCTCTATTTTGGGCATTCTTTACTATCATAGCCAAGTCTCCTTGATATGCCTGGCCCTTGCATAAAAACACATGTTCCTTGTTCTTCTGCTCATCCCTTTGAGTTTCACATTCATTTTTTGTAGACTTTCGCTAACCTTTCATTGCTCTTTCCATTTTTATTCCAAGACTTTTCATCATGCATAACAACCATCGTACATTTTAGCACTTAACACCATTGTATATTATCATACCATGTAAATTATTAGTGAGTTTTGATGTTGCATTCTAACCTTTCATGAAAGAAACCAAACCATTCTTCTAGTTTTCATAAATGGTCTCCCCTTTGACATGAGGCTTGGTTGAGGCTTGTCGAGTCAAATTATATTCAATCATCAAGTAAAACTATCCTATCACTAAAGTCAATAAAAAGCTTTGGTATAAAGGTCATGTTCCAAGCAATTTGTTTTTCTTCATTTTTGCATAGATTGATTGCTAAGGTCCATCATATATAGACTATTGACATTAGGTTTCTAATGAACCTCAAACATCATTGTCCCTTCTCAAGTAACAGTGGATTTATTGCCCCATGAATCTTGCTCTTATAGACCTTGTCATATATGTTTCCTTCATATAACACACTATCATCATATCTGAGATTTTCCATTCTAGGTCATGGAAGCCAAATTATTCTTCCTCACTTGAAACATCTATGGATTCTTGCTTGTATTTGGGATGATCATATTTAGATTTCAGCTCCAAATCTAGGTTCTTGTTATCATGTAATGAGCACAATCCTTTCATTTCTCCTTGTAGCTATCTTTTAAGTGCTTTGATGTGACCGTCCTTTGAATAGTCTTTGTGAATTTGATTCTATGCATAGAATCAGTGCTTCTTTACTCATTATAGTTCCATTGAACAAGCACTTGTCATCTATGACAATGAACCTATCAACTCACTACTATGAGTGATGAGTACTTACTCATTGTAAATAAGTGTAGTGAATTTCCACTCTTATCCCTCTCAAAAATCCGCATGCTAGGCTCAACCCTTGTGGGATCCCATTTTCCTCCACATGTTGTGATGTTAGACAAGATGAAACATGTAATTTGATAAATGAACCTGTACCTGCACAATGAACAAACAAGTTAGATAAAATAATGATTTCAATCTTCTGCTCTCGAATGTTTGTGAAATCTACATATTTGATCAAATGTTTCATAGGAGTAGATTATATATTTGTTGATGTATGGATATGAAGAGAAATTTGATTATGAGCTCTAATGCAATCTATTTCTGCAGGTATCTCTAAAGCAACCAACGAAGGAGCTGGAGCTGAAACTAAAGAAACAACTAACAACCTTGTGATTCATCATTTAGGAAATGACGAATCAAATTTCCTTTCATGTTCTTTGCCTCTTAAGTTGTATATTTTATTCTTTTATGTTGTATTAGATCAATCATTCCCACAGCTTGTGTGGGGAATTTGAGCATATTTATTTGTAAAATAAATAAAGACAAAAATACTATGCAAATTTGTGTAATTTTCTATTGTAAAGAACATTTGCATAATAAAACTAAATTTCATTTGAAAGCATCTTTTGTGGAATGTCAAAACTTTAGTAGAAATTTGTATGTACCTTTTTCCTTCTAACCGCAAATACTTGCTCCAGGTCTACTTGATTGAGTTGTAAGCAAAAAATAGATAACAAGTAGCTAATTAATGATAACATAATGCAACTAATTAAAACATCATCAGAGACAACATCAACTCAATACTAACTTCTCACACTCTTGCAACAATCTCCTACTCATACAATTGACACCAATTACAAAACCAAAGCTTGTTGAGATTAGTGACAACACAATTGTACATACTTGCAACAAGTCTAAGGTTTTCACCAAGCTATAATCTACCAACGTCTCACCCATTAATTTAGCCTTCTCTTGGTCTTTCTCACATCCCACCTTAGAATATTTCTTTTGAGGCCCCTTTTTAAGGGTATTTTGTTGTAAACCCAAGGCATGTATAACCCCACTATGTTTCCCAAAATCCAAAGATACTTCCACTTGAGAAGGAATATAAATTTCCAAGGCTCCATCACCCTTAAGGGCCAAATACTCTCCAAGAACTGAGGAATCCTACAATTGGGGAGGTACATCTATTTCCATTTGACCATCCTACAAATCTACCAAAGATAGATTCTAATTAACATTCTCTCTATCCTCTAACAAAACCACTTCCAAGGAACCAACACAGGAGGGAAGCTCTACTAGGATACCCTCTTCCTCAACTAAATCGTCCAAAGCATCAAACCGATTAAAGATCCCATCATTCTGTCTATCCTTGAGAGTTCTCTTCTGACCTCTCCCTTTATCAAGTAGGGCTTAATAGGAACAAATCCCTCCTTATCTACAACCCCCTCAACCATAGGAGCCTTCTCTTTGTCTCTCTTAGGAGCAAAGTTGGTGGGAGTATTAGCAACAACCATTGCCTAATTGAACCAAGGCACTTCCTTTGTAGATGCTCATATTCATGGTAAATACGACATCTAAAAGGAAGGGTTTTGTAGTTGAGATGTTGAATCCAAGAAGAGGACCACTGCATATTTCCAAAGAATCTAACAAAGGATTATTTAAATCAATCTCAACACAAGTTCGAGCATAAGAGATTACCTTTCTATCTAGAGTTTGTTGAGCTAGATCAATTGGTTTGCTAAGAAAAAGATCAATCATATGCAAAACACCACTTCTCCAAAACTCTAGCAGAAGTCGAGCAAGGAAAAACTAGACGGGTACCCTCGTAGGAAAATCCTCAGCCAAATTGAACCCCACATATCGATTTGATTATTAAAATAGGGCCCACCCTCAAACATCGTATGTCTTTCTGCCATACATGTACAAATAACCAAAAAGTAATTATTAGCAGCCAACATTACCTCCATATCACCTTTAGGGTTCCAAGATCGTTAGGCCCAAGATTCAAGAACTAGCAAAGAAATTCGAAGACCCATGAATTTACAAATGAGAGCATGATTGCTCAAATAGCTAACATCCTTTGAGATTAACTCCAATTGAATCACCAAGATAGGGTGATATTGACTGTGCTCCAAACACTTGTTCGCTTTCTTGATTCTAGGGAAGCCTTTCTTAGAAGGAGAACCAACACTAGATGGAAATTTATTTAGATGCTCCATAAACATTGCATGTAAAGAGGAAGAAGAATCTAAACATGATCGATATCACTAGAAACCGCTAAACTCAAAGAAGCACCCCATTTTCCATTATAAAAACTTGGCCAAAAGGCCAAAGGACCCAAATCCAACTAAGAAAGTTGAAGCACCCCCAAACCCCAACAATAAAACTTGAGTAGATCAAATACACATAAGAGAAAAAACCCTCAAGTGAGGAACCTCTTAGTGCCACAAAATCAAAAACATGAAGAAATCTACAAAAAGTAAAGAAAAAGTGTGGCCTACAAACTCCCTGTAGCCTCCACACACAAAGAAAAATTTGGAAAATAAGAAGAATAGTGCCCCTTCCACAGAGCACCCACTACAACAACAACACCTCCTAGACAACACCTCACACACTTAACACAAGCCCCTCGTGCCCTAATGCACATGCACATTGCACAAAAAAATCAACTGCAATGAGGGCATGTAGCCCTTAGTCACACTACAACAAGACACCTGACGACAACTTCATTCCAAATCCTATTATCTGCAATCACTCTTTCGTAGTCTTCCAATTATGAGATTTATCATTATCAAACATTTAAAAATAAAATCTTTTATCTTCCCAATTAAATTAATTTTCACAAGCAAAACAACCATAACACATAGTTATTATTTAAATCATAACACACAATAGGCAATGACATATTCATGATAACACAATGCATAACATAATCATTCACAATGCAGGATGAATGCAACTACATGATTGTGTGTGTAGGATTTCCATCATGGAAACTATTGCCCAATGGCTAGGTCATCTCTACATTAGCCGTGTTCTCGCCTTCAACCTATTCTTGAACTCATTTGTACTCAATATCTCATCAATAGGTTAGCTCATAAAACCACAATAAATAATAAAAATGTTTGTATCATAATAATTCATCATTATTTTAATCAGAATAGCATGCATTTTAAAGATAGCATCTAATTTATCATTCATGAAAACACATTAATCTATCCTTCAAACACATAGTATCCAATGGTATCATCTAGATCCATTTATTATAAAAAAAAGTTTATGCAAGCAAAATCAAGATGTGACACTCTCTTATGAGAGATAAAAAAATTTCTCACAAGAGGTTTTGTCCTTCTCATACTTTAGAGAACATCTCATGTTTTCTCTCTTTTGGAGAGAAGAATTTTCTTATGGATTTTTTTCATTTTCTTCATTCAAGTGAAAGATTATTTTGTACATGGGTACCTCAACAAACCTTGTAGATAGGACTCATCATTGCATAATATTTGTATGCTTTCTCATTCTCCCTAAGTTGCACTTATGATGGGGTGTTTGTGTGAATGGGGTACCTTTTCACATCAAATTAATTAATTTAACTTAGGAAATTTAATTTTTGTGCCTCAAGTCATAATATTAAGATACACACCATAATATTATGTTTTCTTATGTCTCACCCTTACCTATATATACAACACCTTCTCATTATAATATAGTAATGTAATTCATATTGTATATTTACATCCTTTGATAGAATAGAATTATTCTCTTATGTAGAGTCTCTCTTGTGCTCTTATTATAGCTCTTTAATATTGGGTGGTCATCTCCATAACCAAATCTTGAATGCTATATAGTAATGTATAACTCTTAAACTTAGTAGTGTGAATGGCCTCCTAATCAAGGGAAGCTACCCTATTTGACTCTTATAATGTTTCTATAAAGGAATGTTCAAATTCAACTATAGGAAGATTAGAGGAAGGTGCTAATGCTACTCTTACTAGTTGGAAGCATGTTGAGAATTGTAGGGATCTACTAAGTGGTAGGTGAGATAAAATTGGTGGGAAAGACCATTTACTCCTCCACTATAATTGTGTTTTTGATAAAATAAGCAACATTTACAGGGCACTAAACCCAAACACAAAAGGCCCCAAGGGAAGAGAGTTTAAAATAAAAAGGAAACTAGGGTCATAGTCCATGAACAAACCAATGACAACAAACTAACAACAATGTCTCAATAGAGTGATTTTCTGAAATTAAAAACTAACAAGAAGAAAATCCTACTTAGGAAGACTTTCCCAATCCTCCATGAAGAACTTAAAGACATCCTACTTCTAGTGGCTAGAACTAGGATAATTAGTCTTCTCATTCTTTTTTATCTCCTCTTGTAGGATAGAACCAATAGTTACAGCAGAGTGATGAATGACTTTTAGGGTAAAACATGAGAGGTCATTAAGTTTCCTCTCCAAGTTTTTGACCCTAGTTGATAGTGCCATGAAATCTTGGGAATTCTTCTCATAATTGGGGCATTTGTCTTTATTATGTTCATTAGTAGGGATGCATTCCTCTGGTTCTTAACTTGTATGGCATTGAACTTAGGAAACAAGCTCAAGCCATCAACTTCCTCCACATCATCATCATTACTGCTATTGTCTTCCTCCTTTACCTATTTAGATTCATCAATAAAAATCTCATCCACAGTTGTGTTAGAGGCAAGTTTTCCAGCTAACCTATCGAATCTCCACACATTAGGTTTAGTGTAGTCAATATTAGTAGTTAGGTTGAGTTATTTTTTACTCTCTTCCTTGTTTATGTTTTATTGTTATCGTCAATCTCCTCCTCATCAAAAGTGGCTTCTTCCATAAAGAAGTTTGTACTGGTTTTCTTTTTCTTTTTGCTAGGTGACTCTTTCACAATTATATTAGGTCTTTTGCCAAACCTTGGGGAGGTGTTTAAGCTCACACAACCTAGCAATATTAGTTTTTTGGCTTAGGGCTTTCTGGGTTTTAGAAGGTTTGGGTTGCATAATTGGGGACTTTGAAGGAGCTTTGATAGCTTCGCCATTACAAGGGTTCAGGGGTTTTTCAAAAGAGAAGGAACAATTAAGGGTTCTTCAACCAAGAATGCCCTAATGGACTTGGGAGGACATAAAGCAAGATGGAAATTATATAGTTTGAGGATGAGCCCCTAGTGGACTAGAATGGGTTGTTTGTCTGGATTTTTTGTAGTCATATCAACAACCTCTTTCCTAGATAGCTCAAGTGAGAATAGTAGATAAAAGGGAAAGCTAATTAGCACCCTATTTCTAAAATGGTTTAGAAGAGGGAGGTGATAGAAGTAGTAGGATTTAAAATGACTCTCAAGATTGATGTATTTCATTAAAGTGAAGCATACCTTATCCCATAGGTTGAGGAGTTTGTCATAGTCGTAATCCGCATGCAGCTTAACAAGGGTTTCACCTTCTTTGAAAAAAAATGCATATTCTCCAAACCTTGCATCTTCCTATACTTTTTCAACTTCTACCCATTGCATGAAAACTTGTGACTGTACTATAACCTCTTCATTAACTTCAAAAGATATCTTTGTAACATAATTATTATTTCCTTTATATTCTATTTAACATATAAGTTGACAGTTATCTTCTTAATAAATTTGTGCTTTTATTATATTATGATTTTTTAAAAATTTTAAATCCATATAACTTTTTATTTTTTTATTTTTAGCTTTATCAAACTAATTTTAAAACATAATTCCACACTAATTTTATTAAAAGAAAATATATACCTTTAACTTATATTATTTTTGCATAAATTAAAAAACAAGGAAGCCCATGCCTAAGATCTATACTTACGCATCCTTAAGAAATCAATGACATACTACGCCAACGTGCATCATATTTATTTTTAATAAGTTCCCAAATTTTTATTTACTAAGTTATGGACATTTTTTATCTCTTATAGAGAAAAAAATTAAAAAAATGAAGTTAATGTGTAAGTTTTGACATCCAGCAAATTCATTGCTAGCAATTCATCGAAGGAAAATTCACCGTTAGTAATTTACTGCTATGGAAAATTCACCACAGAAAATTCATCGCCAAGTAAAATTCACTGCTAGCAATTCACCAAGTTTTTGAAATATATATTAAAAATATTGGTGAATTGTTGGAGGTGAATTTTACTTAGCACTGAATTTTTGGTCAGTGAATTTTCCATAGCGATGAATTGATTGCTGGTGGTGAATTTTCGTTCAGTGAATTGGTGGCCATGAATTTTCCTAAAGCCGTAAGTTTTATGTGCAACCCATGGCATTGTATCTAGGGTTATAGTTGGGTAATGGTTGTGAGACAACTAACCTACATTCTAAGATTAATCATCAACTTTTCTTTTTAAATAATGAGATAGATAGTCACACGTACGTCCTTAGATTAAGTGTTAAAATTTACTTTAAATAATGAAATTGGCTACAACATTAAATAAATAATAAAACAACTGACCTACATTCTAAGATTAACCATCAAAATCTCTTTTTAAATAATGAGATAGATAGTCCACACGTGTGTCCTAAGATTAAGTGTTAAAATTTACTTTAAATAATGAAATTGGCTACAACATTAAATAAATAATGAGCCAGCGGACCTACATTCTAAGATTAACCATCAAGATTTCTTTTTAAATAATGAGATAGATAGTCCACACGTGCGTCCTAAGATTAAGTGTTAAAATTTACTTTAAATAATGAAATTGGCTACAACATTAAATAAATAATGAGCCAGCCGACCTACATTCTAAGATTAACCATCAAAATTTCTTTTAAAATAATGAGATAGATAGTCCACACGTGCGTCCTAAGATTAAGAGTTAAAATTTACTTTAAATAATGAAATTGGCTACAACATTAAATACATAATGAGACAGCCAACCTACATTCTAAGATTAACCATCAAATTTTTTTTTAAATAATGAGATAGATAGTCCACACGTGCGTCCTACGATTAAGAGTTAAAATTTACTTTAAATAATGAAATTGTTTACAACATTAAATAAATAATGAGACAACCGACCTACATTCTAAGATTAACCATCAAAATTTCTTTTTAAACAATGAGATAGATAGTCCACACATGCCTTCTAAGATGAAGTGTTAAAATTTACTTTAAATAAAAAAATTGTCTACAACATTAAATAAATAATGAGATAGCCGACCTACATTCTAAGATTAAACATCAAAATTTCTTTTTAAATAATGAGATAAATAGTCCCCACGTACATTCTAAGATTAAGTGTTAAAATTTACTTTAAATAATACAATTGTTTACAACATTAAATAAACAAGAGCTGCAAAATAGCGAAGTTCCTGCCAAAAAAGTTTTAGAATAGTTTAGGAACAATTGGTCAAGATAAAGCAATTGTCACCTAAATTTAGGAATTTGATCATTGATAGAGTCAACTTTGTCTTCCATTAGAAAATGACTCTTATAACAAAAGAATTTTGCTCACTTCAAAATTCTCATGCTCTAGTTGTGTTTTTAGGCATGAAGAAAGCACAATTTACATGTTGCCAGCATTATGTAAATATTTATGAGTTCAAAGATTTCCTTAACCATTTAGCATATATGATAAAACATCCTCTTTCAAAAAGAAAAGATCTTTAGCAACAAAAATATCTACTTCATGAGTAAAATCTACATAGAAAATTCTTTTTGTTTTGAGTAGCTATCCAGTCTACATAATTTTTTTTGGAAACACGGTTTAAAACTTTAAATTAATACTTAAATAAAGACAGTCTACTATGTTTCAAATTTTAGAGCTATTCAATAAAATATGGCCCATATTCTAACATGTCAAAAAAAAAATTTAAGAAGAGATAATGTAGTCCACCCTTAATCAATGTGTATTTATTTATAGACTAAACATTTGTACTTATAAATTTATAGATATGTATTTTGCCATATAAATTTTGTCCTTATACCAAGCAATCTAAAAATCAACTAAGCATTGTTCATTTATCAATATTTGTTGACCATTTTGAAGTTGAGATAACTTATAAGGATTTGGGTGTGTTATCCTTTTCAAACCCAAATCTTCTACTGTCTCATTGGACATTATTGTAACACAATTTAACTACTTGTAAGATTTTTTTCATCCCAAGTTTTTGCAAGAAAAACTCAACAAGTTTTTGATGAGCACAAATATGAATGGATTCCCTCTATCAATACTTATCACTGCCTCTTTCTAATTAATGTTGATTGCTATTTTCTTTCAAGTATTAATCAAACCTCAAATAATATACATGAATTACAAGCAAGAAACCACTAAAGGTTAGCATAGAAAAGCAAGGCATTCCAGCTGGTCAATGGATTGTTGTTCAAGCTGGGGCCCAACCAAGTATTAAAGTGTGTGATGTGGTAAGAGATTGGGAATGTACTTCAATAGGCGCATGAGAATCTTATTGGAGGCCATTGGAACTTCAAGTTCATGCTGCAACATGCAATGTACTCTTGGAAATTATATGGTGGCCTTGATGCCAAAGAATAGGTAACGAAATATTGAATTGGAAAACCATTAAAACAAGACTTCATGCCCCTTTGGCCATCCCAACCACAAGAAATATTTGAAATATGAGGATTGAACTTCATTTTCCCATTAAATTTTAGCCAGACACATCAGTGTAAATACATTGTCTTCACCACTAAAGTATGTGATGAAGTGAGCTCAAGCAAGAGCCATGTATAGAAAGGCCAAGTTGAGGCCACAAACAAAGTCCTCATTTTAGTTATAACATGTAGATTCTCTTGGTTTGGTTAAAGATTCTACGATCCTTGTTGTTCTTAATTCCAACCCACTTCCCATCCCCATTCCCCCTAGTGTCAAGCATACCAAGACCAAACACTTGTCTATGAGAATACTATTACCATCACTCAGTTCAATCAAGCTTGGATGAGAGGAATTTTGATGAAAAATAGATGAATGTTAGGGATCTTATTCAAAGGAACTTAAACTAGATGTTGAGGACTTCTCTAGCTTGAAAGATCACAGTAATAAATTTATGTTCAAACCTCGTACTTTCTTTCCTGGGATTTCCTCTACTTCCCCTTAAATGATGGTCGTGTTATCAATATGGCCTCTTGGGGTTATAATTATCTAAAGAAATATAAGGATGGGATTAAAGAAATTGTCTATAAACAACAAAAGAAGGTTAGGGTTTTGTCTTCTAAGAATGAGTAATGAGAAAGTTTCTCTATAGAATTCCTATTCTCCTTAATATTTTCCTAAGTTTGATAACTTCAAACTAGATGTTGATAGTTTGCAACAAACTTATGACCTTGTGTTTATGACATATGTAACTGGGGTCATCATGCAATAGAAAGTTTGCACAACCTCAACCTACATTTGGTTAATTATCCTTTTAGGTAAGATAAGGTTTGCGATGAAGGTCCATGGTTAAGGGATGATGTTGCAGATAAGCTTATGATGGAACTTAGCATGCAATGTGGCATTGGATTTATTCCAACTTGACAAATAGGCTTGGAACATTGTGATTTTTATATCTTTTTGTAGTGTGATTAATCTTCCAAGGGGGTGCACCCATTATGACCAACATTTAAATATGGAATCCTTAGATAGTTTTATAGTAGGAGTTTTGTTTTAAATAGTAGGTTTATACTGACTATTGCAGGCATCTTCATTTTTTATATTTTGGTATACATTAATGACAGTCAATAGATAAGTAGTGTCCCAAATCAAGCTATTGGGTTTGGCTGAAAAACTAGATTTATGTTCCTCCAATTTATTGGAAGGATGATAAATTGATACTCTGACCTTATATTTAACCAAAATATTAAAGAAAGTTGAAACTAAGTTTAAAGCTTCAATAAATGGCATATATGAGAGACAAATCATGCAATGAGACTATAAATTAGTTTATCTAAGGGGCAGATGGATGAGGGTAGAATCAAGCTAGCTACATATTTTCAGACTCTCCTTATTCATTTTTCTTATATCAACAAAAACCAAACTTAAGCAAAAATTAACCCTAACCCTAGTTATAATTGTAATCATAATTATAACTTTTATTGTAACCCTAATCATAGTTCTCATTCTAATTCTAACCCTAACCCTACTTCTATTGTAAACATAATTGAAACCCTAATTCTAACCCTAACCCTTCCTAATTATAAGCCTTAGCCTAAGTCTAATCTAACCTTAATTATAACCTTAATTCTAATCCTAATTTTAATTCTAAACCAAACTCTAATTTTAACCCTAACATAAAGATAAATTTTTGAAGTGTGATTAAGGGGAACATTATTTACCTTTTCATTACCCTTATTCTAACATTAATTTGAAGTCTAATTCTAATTCTAATTCTATCTTAACCCTATTTTTAATCCTAATTCTAACAATAATTCTAACCCTAACTCTAATCATTTCTATAATTCTAACCATTAAACTAGTTAACCCTATTTATAAACCTAATCATAATTATAATGATTTTAGAATTATAATTATTAATAATAATTAGGGCTCTATAATTATAATTTAATTAATTTATAAATCTAATGTTGTAATTAATTATTTGATTATAAAAATTCTCACAACTAATTATTTAATTAAACATTTCAAATAATTATTAAATAAGATATGGTTATAATATAATTAATTAAAACATCTATAGTTATTTTTATAATTATTTTAAATTTTAAAATAATAATTAATAAATTAGAATTATATTTATATATTCTAATCCTAAAGTTAAAAAAATATATAATTTTAATTCTAATTCTAAATTACTAAAATATTTAATTATATTTAAGTGAACTATAACCCTAATCATAATTTAATTAAAAATAATATTATTATAATTGTAAATTAATCTATATAATTATAATTATAATAAACTTAATTCTAAACCTAATTCTTAATTATTAATATTTTCAAATTAGATTTTTTTGATTATATTTATGTAATGTTAATTATAACACTCACCTTAATAAACATTTTTGGGAATTATTATTGCGCACCCTTGCAATTATATGGAAATTTGCTAATACATTATGCAAATTTATGTATTAAAGAAAACAAATATTTTAACTCGTGTATCATTTTCATTAGTTGAGTAAGTTCACTTACAAACCCTCCTTAACCCTCCTTAATTGATTTTCTTTGGAATAATGAGATGAGAGAAAAAAATTCAAAAATTAAAAAAAGTAAAAAATCAAACATTTTATTTTAAGAAAAAATAAATATAATGAAATTAACATTGTTGTGGAAGATATCTTAAAAAATTAGTGAAATCATTGATCTTTTTTATATAATATTTTCTTTCTTATAAATTAAAAAAAAGAAAGATTATATATGTTACATATTATACATTATATATTATTATAATTCCATGTTAAAATTAATATATTACATATGAATTCAATAAATTAATATAATATATAATCAAATATAATAGATTTAAAACTAGCTATATTATATTTATAAACCATATTATTATCTTATATCATTATTAATAATAATTTATTTATTGACAAACAAAAAATTTACAACTAATCTCCCATGACTCACCAATTCTCTTCAAAATATAAAATTTATAATTTCACAGTAACATCATTTACATTGACAATTAAATAACTTCTAACTTCCAAATTTTATGTTGGCACGAGAGAATCATGGAATGTTTTGCAAACACAAAACACACCCTTGAACTATATGCTCCTCCATCAATTTATTATTATTATTATTAATTATTTTAAGAAATTAAATTTTATGCTATTTTATTATTATATATTATAGTTCTATATATTATATTGATATAATTTACTTAAATTTATATTATATTTATTTTATTCACAAATAATTAAAATTATTGTTATACTTGGTTTTTTTTTTTGTGTTTTAAAAATTGGGTGCTGACAATAGTAGATTTTGTTATTTTACCCATAAAGAATTGTACACTACATATTTGATTTGAATTGATTGTTTTATCTACAACTTATGTTGTTTAGGAAAATAAGAATATCTATCAAATAGACTTGGATTTCATAAAAAATAATGAGAAGATCTTTCAATTATTGACACGGAGAATACATGTAATCTATTTAACAAAGTGCTTTAAAGAATATGACAGAATTGTATTGTAAATGTATGCTATTCACTAATAAAAATATTAAGTACACTTCATTCTTTTAGATGTTACTCTTGATATTCATTTGACTTCACTATTTAAAAAGATTATTGATAAGATACAAACAAAAATTAAACAAATTTTGTAGGCAAGATAGAAGAGAACTTGACAATACCTTTAAAATATGTAAAATTACATTGCACCCATGGTATCCTTGCTCTCAATTTTAACTATTATTCAAAATAGAGCAATACACTAAGACACTTCAAAAGCACTAAAGGGGAAAAAATAGCATATGACCAATACAAATGTTTAGAATGGCAATAAATTTTCAAAATGTACTCATGGAAAATGTAGACTACATCCAATTTTAGAAGCAAGGGCACTCTATTAATTCAGATAAAATACAATATTGGAAACTCAACGCTGTCCTTTTTACATTTCAACTATCCAACTCCAAAGAAAGCATCTTGAAGTTTGTTACAATCAAGAATATGAGAGGACAAAAGAAAGAAATGAAACATCAAAGAATAAAATGGTTAGACAGATGAATCGATTCCAACATCTTTTACCCACATAACATAAATATGAATGTGTACTTGAATCACCTGCAAATTGTAGAGGAAGAAGCATTCACAATGAACTATGAAATTATATAGTTTCATTATATATTCAAATGAGAAAATAGTTATGCATAACTATGAATGTGTACTTGAATCACCTGCAAATTGTAGAGGAAGAAGCATTCACAATGAACTATAAAATTATATAGTTTGATAATATTCAAATGAGAAAATAGTTATGCAAGAAACAGTTTAAAAAATAGTTATTTCAAATCCAAAAATTTTGAGCCTCAATTTTAAATCCAAAAAATTTGTACCTCAATTGCACGTGCACACCCATAAGTATGAAATAAAATTAAAAATGCAAAGTACTTGTTTCTACTTATATAGAAAATTTAAAATTGAATGATTTATTTAGACATAGATTTTAGTTAAAATTTTATTTTATAAAGGAATTTGACATTTATTAACAAAGTAAATAGATTTAGTAAATTTATTTTTTAAATAAAATAAATCAAACTAATTTAGCATCTAATTTAGTATTAGCAAAAATTATACAGTTTAATTTTTAAAATAATCAAATTATTTTAAAAGTAATTATATTAAAACTATCTAGAAAATTAGTTTTGTTCAATTTATCAAATTTCAAAAGAAATTAGTATTAATTGATTTTATATTACAAAAATAGATTTGAAGAAATATATTTTAATTTATCAAAAGCAAATGAAAATTAATATTACCAAAAATTAATCTTAAAATATAGTTTGAATGTATAGATACATTTATTTAAAAAATAATAATCTTCAAAAAATTTAGCATAGTTGAATTTATTAATATGGAGTACTAGCAAGGTTTGTATTGCAAAAATAATTTGAATAATTAACCTATATAATTTAAATTACATAGAATATTTAAGAAATTAGTATAGGGGAATTTATTAGCATTTAGAGTTGGTTAAATTTAGATTGCAAACATAAATAGGATAGTTAAGTTAAAAGTAAAAGTATAGGGGAATTTATTAGCATTTAGAGTTAGTTAAATTTAGATTGCAAATGTAAATAGAATAGTTAAGTTAAAAGTAACTGTCATTAAATAGAATAATTAAGTTAAAAGTAAAAGTATAGGGGAATTTATCAATATTTAGAGTTAGTTAAATTTAGATTGCAAACGTAAATAGAATAGTTAAGTTAAAAGTAATTGTCATTTTCTCCTGCCCTTTCCATCTCCCACTATAATCCCAACTCTGATAATGGAGCCGGGAAAATCACTCTTATCGCTCAAAAGTTTTGATCCAATAAAATTGAAGAAAAATAATTTTCAGAATTTGAAAAGTTAAAAATTGTGCATTTAACTTTTAAAAAATATATATATAATGTATTAAAATTAAATTATAATGTATAGGAAAAAAATTAATAGAATTTGATTGGCTGCAAGAAAAACAATTAATCACTAGTTAAGTTCAAGGGGTCGCCTATAGTTGCATGGCAGAACTAATAATAAAATTATCCACATATATATTATAAAATAAAATATTAAAACACAAACTTTAAATAATAAGATACTCTACACACATTCTAAAATTAAATATTTAAATTTAGCATTAAATAATAAGATAATCCTATAGTTGATAGCACATATAAAATCATAAAACTTTAGAACACCATTAATGTCTACAACAAATATTTAATATAAACATATATAAAAATATAAATTTTACAACCCATTTATATTCACATCAATGATTTGTTATACATAAGATCCGATGATGCTCTAAGGTCCCATATCCTCACGTGTCTTTGTAATGGGGTAAAGGGCGAAATCACAACCAATCTCTAGTAGACGCGTAACGCCAACAAAATGAAGAAAAGACAGAAGAAACACGCCTGTTAAAGCCGGTAACTTTTACCTGTTCTCCGGTTTTCCCATCCTGGGCATTGGGAGAAATGCTGCCCAATACCAACTCTTGCCGGAGATAGATAAAAATCTTACCTTTCTGTTCCCTCCTTATTCTCTCACCCCTACTGGACCGAAATTTGACTTGGGTAGCTGTGATTTCCGAGGGAAATTCTTGAGGTTGTAAGTCTTGTTTTAGCCGAAAGATAATAAGCAGTCACATAGAAAGAACATGCGCATTAACACCTTTTCTCATGTGCAATTTGCAGGGCAAGCAGGCCCTGTAAGTTGGTACATGCATCATCCTACACTCTACTGTAATGTAAGCACACTGATTTCCACCATAGTCCCCAACAGTCAAATCTGTACTGTATATCAATCGCCCTCCTAACGACCAAAACGGCCTCCCTAGTCCCTCCACTTTTCCCTATAATGTCTGACCAGTATGCCGTTGGGAGCCCCGTTACGGCTCATTAATGAGCTCGCCTTGTCCGAGGGAGAATGCCATAAACTAACTTCCACCTCGTGATGGGTGAAATGACTAGATAATTTCTTTCGATCTTACTACGTGCTCGCCCCATTAGCCCTCCCCTGCCCTATAAATCCCCATTGCCCAGGCCCTTCCAGTTGCAATTCAGGCTCTCAATTTGCTTAGTTTGCTGGGTGTTTGCTGAAGCGAAAATGAGGAGTTTTTTCGGTTTATTGGTGTTGTTTTGTGTTTTGATGTTGATAGGAGGAAGTACGGCCAATTACAGTTCTCTGAGCTATCACCAGCAGCACCACCATGGGTCTGCTGGTTTGCATAACTATCGAGAAGCCTTGTCCAAAGCCATTCTTTTCTATGAAGGCCAGCGCTCTGGGAAGCTCCCTGTGAATCAACGCATGCGGTGGAGAAGAGACTCTGGTCTTTCCGATGGTTCTTCTGCCCATGTATGAAGTTTTATTGCTTTCTTGTTTTTCATTTACTTATTCATTCTTCTGTAAATTTGATGACATGGTGATGACTGGCCTTGCAATGCAGGTGGACTTGACGGGAGGATATTATGATGCAGGGGACAATGTTAAGTTTGGATTTCCAATGGCCTTCACAACGACAATGCTGTCATGGAGTGTTTTGGAGTTTGGTGGATTCATGGGCAGTGAGCTCTCCAATGCAAGGACGGCTATTCGCTGGGCCACAGATTATCTTCTCAAGGCTACTGCTCACCCAGGCACCATTTATGTTCAGGTACAATATATGCTTGATAACAGAATGACTTCAGTCATGATGCTTTATCTCTTGGGTTATACATTATTGAGGCTGGTCTGAAATTATGCAGGTCGGGGACCCTAACAATGATCACAAATGCTGGGAGAGGCCAGAAGACATGGACACTGTCAGAACTGCATACAAAATAGATAGCCAAAACCCTGGCTCAGATGTTGCTGCCGAAACTGCTGCAGCACTTGCAGCTGCATCACTAGTGTTTCGTAAATCAGACCCTTCCTATTCCAAGACACTCATTCATACTTCCATGAGGGTAATTTTTTTGAACTACAGTAATATCAGAAGCTCCAAAGCTTAATAAATTTTGTTTCTTGTTCAGTAGCTCATAAAACTCTTCTCTTTTAGGTCTTTGATTTCGCTGATAAGCACAGAGGACCTTACAGTAACTCCCTTAAGTCTGCAGTCTGTCCATTCTATTGCTCTTATTCTGGGTACCAGGTAAATCTAAACTCAGTATGATATGCTTTTCAGATTATATTACAGCAAGATGTCAAAGCTGAATTAATTTTTTTGGTTGTGGTCTTAGGATGAACTGCTATGGGGGGCTGCATGGCTGCATAAGGCAACGAAAAATGCCAAATATTTGAGCTATGTTCATGCAAACGGCCAGAGTTTAGGAGCTGATGAATCAGACAATATATTTGGGTGGGACAACAAACATGTTGGAGCCCGAGTGCTTTTATCAAAGGTATAATAACTTCGAGTGATGCTACTGATAAACTTCAGTTTTTTCATTGAATCTGCAAATCTTTAGTCTTCTTGTTGATTCACTTTTCTGTCTTACACTAGTGAACATGAAGGTCTCCGAGTGGATGTTTTTCTACAAAATGTTTTCATGGATGATTGGATTCACTGCAAGTGGGTGTGTAATGTACTCTGCAGGAATTCTTGATAGGAAAAGTGAAGTCTCTTCAAGACTACAAAGGTCACGCTGACAACTATATCTGCTCTATCCTGCCTGGAACACCATCTTCTGGGTCTAAATATACACCAGGTAGGTCAAAAACTCTTATCTGAATGCACAGTGCACACTACTGTTGTGATTGGAACTTAATACTCCTGAACATGTTTGAACAGGAGGACTTCTCTACACATTGCCCGATGATAACTTGCAGTATGTTACATCTGCATCTTTCATACTTTTGACCTATGCTAAATACCTCAGCTCCTCCAAACATCTAGTGTCTTGTGGGGGGATAACAGTGACTCCTCGCAAGCTTAGAGCAATAGCAAGGCGCCAGGTATGAAGAACAGTTATTGAAAAGAACGAGGTGTCAAAATTATAGTGATGGATATACCTACCGTTATAGAGTGTGAAAAGGATTTTGTTTTTTTTTATCCTTGTCTTCTAAATATTTTAAGTAACTGACCCTGCTTTTTAGCTTACAATCCAGGAATGATGCCTGGGGAATTTTGACTGACATTCTATGTTGTGGCAGGTGGACTATATACTGGGGTCCAATCCTTTGAAGATGTCATACATGGTTGGATATGGTTCCAAGTACCCACAGCGTATTCACCACAGAGGCTCATCTCTCCCTTCAGTTGCCCAACATCCACAGGCCATTGGGTGCAGTGCAGGCTTCCAATCCTTGAATAGCAATGCCCCCAACCCGAACCTTTTGATTGGAGCAGTTGTGGGTGGCCCAGATGCCAATGACCGCTTTCCTGATGACAGAAATGATTATGGACAGTCTGAACCTTCAACCTATATCAATGCTCCATTAGTTGGCTCCCTTGCTTACTTGGCCCATTCTACTCGCTCTTAAACAAACTACTCTATCAATAGTATGTTAACAGACTACGTATAGTTACTTATATAGTGAGGATGGCCCAAAACTGGAGCCTTAGTCCTCCATATGATATGCTGTGTTTTTGTTTTTGCTGTGTTTTGATGAATAGATAATGATGGTTTTGAAGCATGAAAGACTTTTGAGATTACTGCCATTGTTTTGTCTTTGTTATTGGCTCTTCTATCGAAAACATTATGATTAACAACAAAGATCTTGTTTATTGTTTAGTCTTGCTGAATGGCTTTCTGCCGCCGCAAATCTCAATAAACTTAGGTGTGCTAGTGACAGTTTACAACTGTAATGAGTATTCTGTTTGAAGGAATCAGTTTTTATCTCTTGCGTGAAGCCCGTCAACTAAAAACTGGTTTTTGAACCCATGAGCCCGCTGACATTAACTAAAAACTGGCTCTGTAAACAGAATACTCATCACCCAAAAACTGATTCTACAAATCAATTTTTTGTCTGTGCTTAAAACATAAATGTTATCTGTTAAAAGATCTAAAATTTGGTGGTATAAAATGATTAAAGACGGTAACACGGTGTTGGCATGGGTATTACAGTTTTCAAAACGCCAAAAAAAATCCTTGAAGAGGCTCGAATAATTCTGGTACGGAATGGTTTGTAAAACGCTTAAGCCTTTTGCAATAAATCTAGGTATACTTGAGACGGCTATAGGTTATTTGGGCCTTTATACGAGATTTGATTATTTTTGTTTAATAAAGTAAAAATTATCATTGTAAAGTGTACAAATGTACAAAAAATTGTTCCTGTAATTAGTCTAATTTAATGTTTTCATCTCACATTTAATTATTTTCAATTATATTTTTTTGTTTTATTTTGTTTATTTTATTATTTTTAGAAATAAATGATCAATTAATTCTCTTTCTTTCAATTTTTTTGTTACAATTGACAATTTCTATTTTTAGTCAAATAATCTCATCTCTTCATTTAGAACAAATTTAATAATGACTATCCATCTTTTCCTTGATCTAATACATCATCTTATGCAAATAAAACTACTGAAAAAAAAATGTATAATATTCACTAAAATTTTGAAAGTAAAATCAAAACAAAAAAAATTACCTTATATGATGAAAAAGATTACTAAAATATATGATGAAAAAGATTACTAAAACAAAAGTAAAATAGTCATCCTTCAAATAAAAATAATTAAGATAAAATAAAATAGTTAAAAAAATAAATTTGTTCTACATCTAAAAATGAGTATAGATAATATAGTCTAGTAAATTGCATTTATAGTATAAATTTGTCTTGTGTGATTTGTAAATTACCTTTCTTCATTTTGTTTGATGATTGGATAAAACAATCTTTAGACATGCAAACACATTTATTTTTGGTCCCTAGATGAGAAGGGTAAAGGTGGGAAGTCAAAATCACATTGAAAAGAAGAGGGATTATGTTTAAATTTTCTCAAAGATTATCCATTTGTCAATATCTTTATATATGAAAGCACTCCTTTAAAAAGTAGGCAAAGAAAAATGTAAAATGACATTGCTATACAATTTTTAACATTACATTTTCCCCCCACCTTGATATACAATGTGAATTCTAAAATAATCTTGCATTTAAAACTATGTAGCACTAAAAATATGCATGTAAATTAAATATCTCAAGTTACATAAGGTGAGTCTCTATAAGTTCTTATAATTGTTTGCATAATAGGATCACATGTGTTCACCTTGTATGTATATACTCTATGTAATATGAATCTTTATAAGCTCTTATAATTGTTTGCATATCTGAACATGGGAACATTAGTTATAGGATATAACCTCAATAATTGGTGTATTTAATAGGATACAAGGAACTATCAAAAAAGGAAAGAGTACACTCATGTGTCAAACATCTTAGTCACACAAATGATATACACATATAATAACGATAAAAAATTGTGTCATATAAGCACAAGATATATATGTAAAGTACAACATCATAGTGGGGAGTGCTTAGAGAATGTCCCCCAAGTGTACTTGAAAGGAGAGTACTTAGCACAATATATCCCAATGGAAAAACTAAAGAAGAGAACTTAATATCTCCACATGTAATAGAAAGGAGAATGTTTAGCTCAATGCCCCTAAATAAAAATAAAAAGAGAGTGATAGCACAATACCTCCAAATATAAAATAAAAGAAAGTGCTTAGCATAGCACCTTGGAATTTGATGAAACACTTTACAAATTGCCACCAAATTTAACCAAATGTAATTATGTAAGTGTGAGAGATCTATTAAATAAGAGGCCCCACCTTGTAAAGATAATATAACAAAGTGTAACCATGTGTAGAAAAGGAAGGCTCAATATCTTTCATGTTGTAAGATATGACAATAAAGGCATAAATGTAAAGAGGGGATATATGTTACTCCCATGTTTAAGTCAAGATATGCATTAATTTTATCTCATAGTTAGAGTGTACTAATTAAATAAGGTAGGTGATTTAATTGAATAAGATAGGCATAAATGGCATAATGGAATCATGTAATAATAGGTATCATATTAATATCTAGGTGAAAAGCATATTTGTGAGTAAGATATGATCAATACAACACATTTAAAATCAAATATTTATTTCTCAAATATGTCATAGAGTCCAAGATTGATGAAGTAGTAAATATGCATAACATATGATGCTAAAATTAATGATAAATAATTAAATATGTGGTGTCAAACATGTGAATATGTATAGATAAGGATCTAATGCAGGAGCTTCCATGACATTGTTGTTATCTCGTGCCAACAAATAAATATTTAATTTTAATTGCATATTTCAAGAGGCGGGAATTAATTTTCTAGGAGTGGATTTTGAATGTGAAGAAATTAAATCAAATGCATTCAAATTTCATTTCATGTGAAAGATCATTTGTGTAAAAGGTAAAATGAATTCATTTGAAGGCTCTCTTTCTCTAGATTGAAGAGGAAGACATAGGGAGGAATGGCATACCTCTAGGGAGGGTCTTTAATGGTGTTTTTATAGATTGGAGTTGGTTTACAGAGGCACAAGCATCATCAATAGTTGTAGATTGAAGGGTGTGATTGTTGAGAGTGGTTTGTTCTTGCAAGTGCTGGAGAGTTTGAGGAAGGCTTGTGGAAGCCATATGTTGTTGTACAACACCATTTTTGCAAGTCTAAGATCATACCTAAATCATATTGGGATTATGTAATGAGGAGCCAATAGGCTTGGCCTATTGTTTTGTAATGTTGTTTTGAATTTCAATGAGAAATTCTATGATTTTTCTTGCATAAATTGGGTGTTTAGATCAATCCTATTTTATGATGTATAAATCATATTGGTGAAGGTTGATTATTGGTTTGAATATTAGTTTTGAGACTAATTTTATTAGCCCAGAGGCTACAATATTGGTAAAATCAATTTGGAGAAGATTTTGTAGTTGTTGCAAGTAGTTTTGAATGAACAAACTAGTGTTCATGTTGCAAATTTTTAAATATGATTTGTTGCATTTCCAATACATTTTATTTCGTTAAGAGCAGTTGTATGAAAAAGGGGGTATGTGTGTTATCCTCCTACATTAGCATCATGTGGTAATACAATCCTCAAAATATGTTATATGCCAAAAGTGTCATTTGTGTGATCTCAAGGGACTATAATAAATACACTATATGTGAAAAATGAGCCTAATTACATACAAATAGAATGATATTGTGAATAATGAATTTCATCATTAATGTGACTACATTAGTTAAAAATAGAGGTCATAGGATGCAAAATTTGTATTACAAGATAGACACTCAGCTATAAATGGGAGGGTGAATAATAAAAAATTGATTTCATTTGTGTAATCACCACCAGGAAATGAGTATATTTTACAACTTAGATTTATCTTGAATTCAACACTAATAGTGGTTCAAGGAGGTGATATGCCTACAAAGGTGACTAAGTACATGCACATATTAAGCTTAATGAAGTTAAAATGATGTTATTTGTATAATTTTTATGATTCAAAAACTCATCCTACAAACCCATCCCAAGATCCTAAAATTGTCTTGCAATTCTATCTCAAATTGTAGACTTAGATTAAGCCACCATAATCTTGTCATAAAATATAATTATGTCAAAATTTCAATTGATTTTTCATTGAGCACATACTAATGACTATTTATCTTCTTATGTGTCTTACAATCTAAGGTACACATTTGTAAGCATATGTGAAATATATAGGTGATTAGTCTACAATATCTACCAATCAAGGATGATGCATGTAGTTGGTATTTCTAGAGGATATAGGTCTCAAGCTTATGGTGAAAATATTGATATTATTTAATGAAACATGAATGCTCATTGTGCTAGCTAAGTGATATGACTATGATGTAAGTATAGTTCACCAACATATAAGTGAAATAGAAGCGATGATGGAGGATGTATAGAGGATTGTTTGCATCACAATAAGAGGGATAAAATTAGAGAAATATATCACCACATTCTTGTGGGATTTTGAGTTATAGAAATGGTGAAAAGTTCAGGTGAGGTTTTAACAAAGTGGAATCTTGTTCAAAAAGAGAGTGATGTGAAATAGTTTTAGGAATGATAGTTTTTGATTTTTATCATTGGTTTATTCATTCTTCTTAATAAATAGGGATTATCTATAACCTATGGTTGATACAATTTTGTTGGGTTGTAGAGGAGAAACATGTAGTATTTGTAGGAGGTTTCTACATAATTGCTTATTTCTATAATCATTTCCACACATTCATGGATGAGGGTGCTATGTCTATGTGTAAGGAATCATTACTTCAATATTGGGTATAAAAGCATCTACATGTGTCATTCCTCCTAGGATTACCTCTAGTAGTAGCAATGCCATGTGTTGATGTGTTTTTTATGCACTTTTCAACACAGGCAGTGCGTAGGTGCACTACCTCTCTTGAAAGACAATCTTCCACAATTAGATTGCAGAACACTATCCTAAGGTCTCTAATGTCAGGTCTTGACAGTGCTTGGAATATCTCAGTTGTTTGATGTGATTTGCTGGAATCACAAGGCAGTCTTACGGATGAGTTACAAAGCATGGAAGTTGGGTTTGCAAATGCAGTTTCAAACTACTAGAAGTGAATGAACAATGGCTGTCCACTCAAAACAGCAAGCTGAAACTCATCAATTTCATCTGATTTAGCTTCATGGTGATGCTTTGGATCCTAATTTAACCAAAAATTAAAAGAAACAGCAAAAAGAGAAGGGTTAAGAAAGCTATTCTAATCCTAAGCTACGAATGAATAGTAACAATGGTGGCTGCTAAAGCAGACAGACTTCTTAAACTGGGTTTTGCTTGGCCAAGAGAAACCTACAGTTGCACAAAACCAGTGCAATCTTCTAAGGACTGTAGATTTTCACATTACATACACACATCATGTACATGCAATCGAACTAAGTTGCAGCAATAAAGGAAAGAGGCTCAGACTAGCTTTGCAAAGTGATTCATCATCAATGAACCACAAAAAGCATGAGCTGGAAGTTCATCAAATATTGAAACAACAAACACCATCACCACTCTCATTCAAGAAACTAACACTAAAACTAACATGGAAGGTGAACCATGCATACATAAATAGCAAACTCAAAAGGAACACCCATAAATCATGCAATGTTGCTTTCTATTGCTGCAGAATGTCTTTACATCAATTCTCCAACCCTTACAAATGAGGGACAAACCCATATTTATAGTTTTCCAAAGCCCAAGTGAATGGCTAGGATCAATTTGTATTGAGTGGCTCAGATTCATTACAAGTTAGGGCTTCACCTACCCCCAATATCCAACAATTTAAAATACATTCCTTGTCTTTTCCCTGTTTTGTCATCTAGTGCTCAGGTGCTGTAGCAGATTTGTCTTGTAGCTAATTTCCCTTTTTTACTATAGCAGAGACTGTTTGAAGGCTGCCCTCCATCTGGTGGACTTGCAACATTTTTGATTGGATCAAATAGGTAGGTCGATGACTTGCATCAATGGATTGGTGGCCCTTGATTCGGGCGGAAAACTCCTTAGAAATCATCATCATCTAGAAAAAGGTAGGGCAACTCCCTCAATGGGCCTCTACGATAAACCTGCGGAAGGCTTCTTGACTCCTGCAAACACGAAGTGTCGTAAGTGCATTTATACATGAGTTAAGAAAAATTTCAGACAAACCTACAAATTCCCTATTAGATCTATCCATGCATCATCAAAATATCTTGATATTCATATTTGAAGCTCATTTGGGCCATAAACATTAATGCGTGCTTCAAGGGTGCGAGCGCCAGATTTCGTTTAAGGACGGACTCCCAGAAACGGCCAAGGCCATGGAGGTCGAACCGGAAGGGGAGGTGGTGTCGGATGTTCAAAATGCCGGAGAGGCGAAGAAGAGGGGGCTGGAAATGAAAGAGGAGGGCAGCCTGTCGCGGGGACCGGAAGCCGAAATAGCCGCACGGAGCTCCGACTCCGAAAGGGTGGAGGGTGACAAAAAGGGGGGGCAGGGCCTCCGGGCGAGCCGGCCAAGGCGGGATGAGGAAGGGAATTCTGGAGGAAAAGTTCTGAAACCATCAAAACTTAACGGAATGTTGACAAAACCTTGGCAGTTCATTTACGCACTTCAAACACATCCCCGATCCAAAAAAGGTTTCCCCCAAAGTCAAAATTGAGGAAACAGGAGCGACGGGGGTCCGTGGATGTTTCCAAAACAACCGAGGAAGGGAATTCCAGAGGAAAGGTTCCAAAACCATTGAAACTTAACGGAACGTCAACGAAACCTTAGCAGTTCATTTATGCACTTCAAACACATCCCCAATCTAGAAAAGGTTCCCCCCCAGAGTCAAATATGAGGAAACGGGAGCGACAGGGGTCCACGAATGTTTCCAAACAGCCAAAGAGGAAGGGAATTCTGGAGGGAAAGTTATGAAACCATCGAAACTTAGTGGAACGTTGACAAAACCTTGGCAATTCACTTAGGGACCACAAACACATCTTCGATCCAAAAAAGGTTCCCCTCAGAGTCAAAATTGAGGAAACGGGAGCGACGGGGGTCCACGGATGTTTCCAAACAGCTAAGGAGGAAGGGAATTCCAAAGGGAAAGTTCTAAAACTATCGAAACTTAGTGGAACATTGATGAAACCTTGGCAGTTCACTTAGGGACCACAAACACATCTCAGATTCACCAAAAGGTTGGCCTCAAAATCAAAATTGTGGAAACGGGAGTGACAGGGGTCCACAGATGTTTCCAAAACAACAAAAACAAGACAAAAGGCAGAAAAGGGGATGGTGGACCTCATTTCTCTATAAATTTGAATACCCCAAGTAGGTGAATTTGGGTAGGGGATTTGATTGTTTGAAGGCACATGACCAATTTGGGCTTGGAAATGGGGCATGGAAAACAAGACAGGAGCAAAGCAGCCTATCGGGAGTGAAAAAAAAGGGGGTCCCTGCCTACGGCGGGGCATGTGTGCAAAACATGCACAACAAATGGCGACTCGCTGGGAAAATGCTTGAGAGCATTTTGATGACAAACTGGAATCACAAACCCAGAATCTCTGGTTCCGACCTTCACGCTAGGGAAAACAGACCAGACGCCCAACCAAAGGATCAAAACCATTAGCCAACACAACCTTCAGTATGCTAAAAATCCAAGTGTGTGCAATTGCGTTAATTCCCATCCTTTAGTTGCTACAGGAACCCAAGCTCCGTGAAGTTAAGCTACATAGTTTATTCTAACTCCAAAAGCATTCGGGACATTGCCTTGCTGCTAGTCAGGCGTCCATAGCCCCGACGAGGTTATCACTGTGATTCTCCCAAACATTGCTCTATTGCCGGCCGGGCGTCCATAGCCCTGGTAGAGTTGCTCGGATACCCCTGAAAAGTTGAAATTTCTCTTTCTTTTAATTTTCAATGTTTTCTTTCTTTCTTTTTTTTTTTCTCTTTTCAGCTCTTTTATTTCAACCCGCAAGTATTGAAGCTCGCACTCAAGGCTTAGAATCACAGTGGCGCTGGAGCAGAATTTTAGATTTTTCACTTAACTAGACTTGACAAAAGGCCCTATAGTGACCGTCGAATTCTTAAAATGTGTAAGAACTGTAAGATTTTAGAATACGTTAGAGTCGGACTAAACCAACAGCTTATCCTCTTTGAATCAAACACCCAGATCACTTGAAACTAACATAAGACCTTCACCATCCACTCTAAAGACTTGATTAGAGTTTGACAAAGAAATACATAGAACAACCCCAGGCGATAAGTATGGTTGTTGTGCGCACAAATGTGCCTAGCTGAAAGCAGAGGGACCTCGAGCAAAGCAACAGCAAAGAAAAGCAAACAACCTACACAAACCAACTAACCTAAGGAAAGCAGGAAAGCGGAGTATTTACAGGAAACCTATACTACTCAAAAATGAGCTATGTATAAAGATATTTACAAAGCACTATGTTCAGGCAGGGCGAGCTGACATTAACGTTCATTGGATTTTGCAAAGCATGCACAAGCAAACGGGCAATCATTATCGTTCTTAACCATGAAAATTTATCTTTATATTCTGAAAAAAGAAATTCACCATTGCAGCACTCAAGTTCAATCACGTCATCACAAAAAATCAGCAATTGAGGAGGCTCGTTGAACCCATGGTTAATCCATAAACAGGTTTGTTTTCCCTCATTCCCATAATCAAAATAATAAGTGCAGCTATGAGAAATGATAGGGGCAAGGAAGGATAAAACCTGGATGTCGTCACACGGAGGTGGCAGCGTTGGACAGTCAAGAGCAAGCACAACATCGTTGATCGTTGCATTGGTAGCCTCAGGCAGGCACGGTGGAGGGTGCATCACTTTGGACAGTAAGCATGAATAAGGCTGGGAGGATGGGGCAGCAAACAACTCTTTCAATCTACCAATGGGACCCACAACCTCCACTGGTTGTTCCTCGAGGAAGTACAACTCATCTGTGTGGGTTTCCATTGCCAAAACCTCTTCTTGATTGTTGTCTTCAAGGGGCAGCATGCTATCCCATCTCCTTTTCCAGGTGTCAGCCTTATTTTCGTGATGTTCAATGTCATGGGATGATGACATATATGAATCTATCCTATTTCAGCCATCTGAATATGAGGGAAGATCAACAACAATCATGGCAGAAGGGTTGCAAGTTGCATCTTGTAGTCAGTCGGGTGCTTCATCTCTGTTAGCAGCTATCTCAGGACCTCCGCCTTTGTCTTCTTCTTTTTGTTGTTCATGTGTCTTATCATGACATTCACTCATTTCCTCTTGCTCACTATCACTGTAAATGGAGAAGGAGCTCCTCTCCCAATCTGGAAACTCTAGTGCATCACTATTCGGGGGCTCAACGAGTATGTATTCATCACTATCGTCTTCTAGGATGTGCTCTTCCTCGGCATGAGCATACCTCCGTAGTGTAACTCCCAATGGAAAGAAGTCATCAATTGATGGCACCTCGTCAAGGGGACCAAAGTCTACTGCACAATTTCCCTCCAAGGGTTCGGCATAAAGCCTATCATTCATGGTGTGCAAATGCTCTTCGAGAGGAAATTCTTGATGACTGGTGGACAACATTCCCGCTTGATCTACTTCATCGCTCGGAAGTTTGAGATTGTATTGCTATCCTTCTATTGTTGCCCCAACATCCTGTTGAGGTCCACCTTTAGCTGAGTTGTCACTTGGCTCTGGCTCTTGGTCTTCTACTTCGATCCGAGCAGCAAGTAGAGGAGGTTGGGCACTTGGCTACCTTGCTTTTCCTCTAACTTGTTTCATGGCTTCTTGGCATAGTTCACATGCGAACTCCGAGTGTGATGAATCATGAAGTCTGCACCAATTTGGCAATAGTAGCACCTCCAAATTGACTTGGTATTTCAACTTCGACCAATCCTTTGCTAATCTGGAAACTAGTTGGTCATATCTATCCATGATCGGGTCCTCCTCATCACTTGAAAAAGAAGCATGATGGTAGACAATCGTAGTGAGTGGTTGCTCCCACTCCTCCAAATCTGCATTTTTAGATTCTTGATCACTGTCATTATAGATGGAGAGGTCTTCCAATCTAATTTTTCTTATGCTTTTACCATCTCCTTCTACTGCCCCAAGGCTTATAGCCTCCTCTTCTTCCTGATCTTCAGCATCTTCATTGGTTGTCCCAGCATGCATGGCTGCAGACTTCATTGGTTCATCGTCACCTACCAATTTCTCTTCTTCTAGAGTGGAGGACTGCCCTTGATTGGTGGAGGGAAGGCCTTCTAAATTAATTTCAATCAGATTTTCACCAAGGCACCTTGCTGTCCTAGTGAAATCTGTCTCTTCCTCCCGATTTTCAACTACGATGTCTGCTACTCCAACATCAACTTGTATCAAATTTCTTGGTTCATCTTCAATGTGTTGTCCTCCAGATGCTAACAGCTGTTTTTCCTCATGGGATAACTTCTCTTCACTGGGAGTTGGCTGCTCCAACTTGTTCGAACAACCCTTGGCTTGAGCAATGATGTTGTCACATGATGGACACATAAATTCTGAATGTGGTGCATTGTGAAATCTACACCAACTTTCCATTAGTACTTCCTCCAATCTTGGTCCATCCTTGCTGCTCAAATGTTCCTGGATCAACTCCTTGAATGCCTTGGCTGCCATGGTTGTCAACTCTTCCTCTGGGTCTGCAAGGGCTAAAGGTAGATAGATTTCCCAGAAAGGGATTTCTCCTTGTAAGACCTTTTCAATTCTGCTCAAAAAAGTTAGACACCCCAACTCGTTGTGCCGACGAGTGCAATGGATCCGACATCTATCCACCAATGCAAATTGCTGCAATGGTTTCTTCAGTCTCTTGTTTAAACTTGCATGCAGCTGAGTGATGTCAATTTGTGCATGCTACTCCATTTTGACTCAGCTTCTACTTGCCTTTAGAAATTTCTAATTTTTAGCATTAAAAAAGATCTCCCTATCTCAGATTTTTTCTTTGAAAGTGTTATTTTCGATTCCCAACTTTCAGATTTGTAGCCTCAACTTTTCATGCCCTCCTTCTAGCACCAGTTCTGTTGATGGCGTTAAGAGGAGGAGGGCATAAAATGAATCACTTCCAACATTCAGCTTTTTATTCCCAACATGTTAGCCCTCCTTCTAGCGCCAGTTCTGTTGATGGCGTTAGGAGGAGGAGGGCATAAAATGAATCACTTCCAACCTTCAGCCTTGTATTCCCAACTTGTCAGCCCTCCTTCTAGCGCCAGTTCTGTTGATGGCGTTAGGAGGAGGAGGGCATAAAATGAATCACTTCCAACCTTCAGCCTTGTATTCCCAACTTGTCAGCCCTCCTTTTAGCGTCATTTCTGTTGATGTGTTTTTTATGCACTTTTCAACACAGGTAGTGCGTAGGTGCACTACCTCTCTTGAAAGACAATCTTCCACAATCAGATTGCAGAACACTATCCTAAGGTCTCTAATGTCAAGTCTTGACAGTGCTTGGAATATCTTAGTTATTTGATGTGATTTGTTGGAATCACAAGGCGGTCTTACTGATGAGTTACAAAGCATGGAAGTTGGGTTTGCAAATGCAGTTTCAAATTGCTGGAAGTGAATGAACAATGGTTGTCCACTCAAAACAGCAAGCTGAAACTCATCAATTTCATCTGATTTAGCTTCATGGTGATGCTTTGGATCCTAATTTAACCAAAAATTAAAAGAAACAGCAAAAAGAGAAGGGTTAAGAAAGCTATTCTAATCCTAAGCTACGAATGAATAGTAACAATGGTGGCTGCTAAAGTAGACAGACTTCCTAAACTGGGTTTTGCTTGGCCAAGAGAAACCTACAGTTGCACAAAACCAGTGCAATCTTCTAAGGACTGCAGATTTTCACATTACATACACACATCGTGTACATGCAATCGAACTAAGTTGCAGCAATAAAGGAAAGAGGCTCAGACTAGCTTTGCAAAGTGATTCATCATCAATGAACCACAAAAAGCATGAGCTGGAAGTTCATCAAATACTGAAACAACAAACACCATCACCACTCTCATTCAAGAAACTAACACTAAAACTAACATGGAAGGTGAACCATGCATACATAAAGAGCAAACTCAAAAGGAACACCCATAAATCATGCAATGTTGCTTTCTATTGCTGCAGAATGTCTTTACATCAATTCTCCAACCCTTACAAATGAGGGGCAAACCCCTATTTATAGTTTTCCAACGCCCAAATGAATGGCTAGGATCAATTTATATTGAGTGGCTCAGATTCATTACAAGTTAGGGCTTCACCTACCCCCAATATCCAACAATTTAAAATACATTCCTTGTCTTTTCCCTGTTTTGTTATCTAGTGCTCAGGTGCTGTAGCAGATTTGTCTTGTAGCTAATTTCCCTTTTTTTACTATAGCAGAGACTGTTTGAAGGCTGCCCTCCATCTGGTGGACTTGCAACATTTTTGATTGGATCAAACAGGTAGGTTGATGACTTGCATCAATGGATTGGTGGCCCCTGATTCAGGCGGAAAGCTCCCTTAGAAATCATCATCATCTAGAAAAAGGTAGGACAACTGCCTCAATGGGCCTTTACGATAAACTTGCGGAAGGCTTGTTGACTCCTGCAAACACGAAGTGTCGTAAGTGAATTTATACATGAGTTAAGGAAAATGTCAGACAAACCTACAAATTCCCTGTTAGATCTATCCATGCATCATCAAAATATCTTGATATTCATATTTGAAGCTCATTTGAGCCATAAACATTACTGCGTGCTTCAAGGGTGCGAGCGCAAGAGGGCAGAAAGACGGTGGAGGAAAGCTAGAAAGTAGACAGTGGATGGAAGCCAAAACAGCCGGGAAGGACGGACTCCCAAAAATGGCCACGGAGGGCCCGGGCTCCGGAGGCCGGAAGGGAGGTGGCCGCCGGATGTTCAAAATGGCCATGGAGAGGCGGAGCCCCAGAAACGACCATGGAGGGTCCGGGCTCCGGAGGCCAGGAAGGAGGTGGCCGCCGGATGTTCCAAAATGGCCACGGAGAGGTGGAATCTCGGAAACGGCCATGGAGGGGCCAGGCTCCGAGGGCCTGGAAGGAGGTGGCCGCCGAATGTTCCAAAACGGCGACAAAGAGGCGAAAGCCCAGAAATGGCCACGGAGGGGCCGGGCTCCGGAGGCCAGGAAGGAGGTGGCCACCGGATGTTCCAAAATGGCGATGGAGAGGCAGAAACCCGGAAACGGCCACGAGGGGCCGCCCGTCGGGGCTCCGCGGATGTTTCCAAAACAGCCAAGGAGGAAGGGAATTCTGGAGGAAAAGTTTTGAAACCATCGAAACTTAACGGAATGTTGACGAAACCTTGGCAGTTCATTTACGCACTTCAAACACATCCCCGATCCAAAAAAGGTTTCCCCCAAAGTCAAAATTGAGGAAACGGGAGCGACGGGGGTCCACGGATGTTTCCAAAATAGCCAAGGAGGAAGGGAATTCCAGAGGAAAAGTTCCAAAACCATCGAAACTTAACGGAACGTCAACGAAACCTTGGCAATTCATTTACGCACTTCAAACACATCCCCGATCCAGAAAAGGTTCCCCCCCGAGTCAAAATTGAAGAAACGGGAGCGACGGGGGTCCACGGATGTTTCCAAATAGCCAAAGAGGAAGGGAATTTTTGAGGGAAAGTTCTGAAACCATCGAAACTTAGTGGAACATTGACGAAACCTTGGCAATTCACTTAGGGACCACAAACACATCTCCGATCCAAAAAAGGTTCCCCCCAGAGTCAAAATTGAGGAAACGGGAGCAATGGGGGTCCACGGATGTTTCCAAACAGCCAAGGAGGAAGGGAATTTCGGAGGGAAAGTTCTGAAACCATCAAAACTTAGTGGAACATTGATGAAACCTTGGCAGTTCACTTAGGGACCACAAACACATCTCAGATCCACCAAAAAGTTGGTCTCAAAATCAAAATTGCGGAAACGGGAGCGACAGGGGTCCACAGATGTTTCCAAAACAGCAAAAACAAGACAAAAGGCAGAAAAGGGGATGGTGGACCTCATTTCTCCGCAAATTTGAATACCCCAAGTAGGTGAATTTGGGTAGGGGATTTGATCGTTTGAAGGCACATGACCAATTTGGGCTTGGAAATGGAGCACGAAAAACAAGACAGGAGCAAAGCAGCCTATCGGGAGCAAAAAAAAGGGGGTCCCTACCTACGGCAAGGCATGTGTGCAAAACATGCACAACACCATGTTGCAAGTATGTGCAGATTGGTGTTGTCATTGATGTCAACAAGCTTTTGTTGTAATTGGTGTCAATTGTATGTGTTGAGGGAGATTGGTGTTGAAGATGAACAATTGTTGTTGTCTATGCTTTGATTTGTTGCATTGTGTTGTCATCAGTTAAGCTATTGGTGTTAATGTTTGTTGTTGATTTCATAAGCTTCTATCTATGGATGTAGTTGTGCTAAAGTTGATTTGGATGTGTCTCTAGTGCTTGGTTTGTAAGCGCTTTTGAGAAAATTTGATAAAAAGAGGAAATCATGTGTTGCAGTGTTGTTTTGGGTTATAGAGAGATGTTCTAGTTTTGCTCCACATTTTTTCTAGGTTGAAGATATGCTTGTGTGATTCAAATATGTTGGTAAGAAGTGTTTAAAGGTGTTATATTCAAGAGATGGTATGTTGGATCATTGTACAATTGAAGTTGTGTTCACTAGTGTGTGGTTGTGCATTGCAAAGGTATCTGGGAGAAATTTTTCTGCTCCATGTTTCTCCATAGTTATGCTTTAGGTCTTGAAATTCTAAAGGTGTGATGATGGTGTTGGTATTTTACCTTAGTCAAGAGTATTTAAGTTTTTGTGCTTCAGAAGATAGTTTTTCAAGTAACAGTGTATGGTAGAGTAATCTGAGTGTACTGGTTTTGTACATTCTTCAGGTGGAAGTTGTTGTGAAGGATTTTTTTGGATTTTAGGATGTTTGAGGAATATTCTAGATCATGTTCAAGTTTGTTGTGTGGTTCGCAAGTCATCCTTGGTTTGAGGAACCATGTACTTAAAATTTTAATGGTGTTTGCACGAGTACTGACCGACCTGGTGTTTACACTACATGCGAAGGATAAATATTGTTTTAGGAAGCATGTCGTTAAGTGGTGTTGCTGATTTGGGTCACAATTAAGTTTTGATGTGGTCCAGATTCACTTCTATACACCACAGAAGTGTTTTGGCATTGACCTAATTTGAATTTGCATGTTTGAGGTGCATAGCCGACCTTGGAGAAAGGTTTCAAGGTTGAAGTAGATATAAATATTAGTTTATTTGTTGAAGGAGGATAAGATAGATGAAAGTGTGAAGTGTGTGATGTGAATTATGTGAATTTTAGAGTTGTAAGGTGCAAAATTGTGAAGTGTAGTGCAACCTTTCAAGTGTTGGATTACCAGATGCAGTGAGCAGAAGGTGTCTGCAATCATTCAAATAGACTATGAAGATGTTGGAGCTATTGTGGTGGATTCTTTGTTGCATTGAGATCATGTTCTTTGTGCAACATTTCTTCTCTATCTTCTTTTACTACTCTAATAGTGAGCCTTGGCTATGAGCCTTTCAGGGCAGTGTGCCCCTTATGGAAATGAACCTTTGTAACCAATTTTGCAATTACTTATATTGTGAGTTAATCCTCACCATGGTTTTTACCTCCTTGGGTTTTCCACGTAAATATGGTGTTCTCTTGTGCATGGTGTTAAAGTTGTTCCTGTTTTTGTTATTTGTTTTTCATGTTAAATCATCATAACAGATTAAGGGCTTAATATATGACTATGGATCTGAATGTTAATGAGGGTTTTTTAAGTTTTAAGGTACAACTGATCCACCCTCATCTCAGTTGTCTTGTTCATTCAACAATTGGTATCAGAGCAAGGTTCCTTAGAGAAAATCTTAATCACTTAATGTAGATCTAGGATGGCGAACAAGAAAGAGATCACTATGTTTGATGACACAGAGTATGCATTTTGGAAGACAAAGATGGAAGGCTATTTGGTATACCTTGGATATGATTTCTGATGGTCAGTGAAGAATCAATAGACCATACCTACAAATGAACTAATCACAAGTGATGAGATCAAGGCTTGTGAAACAAATGGTAAAGCAAGGTTTGTTCTCTTGAGTAGTCTTGCAAATTCTAAATTAATGAAAGTTATGGATTTCAAAACTGCTAAAGAAATTTGGTATAAGTTGGAAATTATTTATGAAGGAGATGATATGGTTAAACAAGCTAAGATGCAAAACTTGAAAATCACATTTGAGAACTTGTAGATATCTGAAGATGAAAACATTACAAGCTATATGCAGAGGGTAGATGAAGTGGTGAGTTCCATCAGAGGTCTTGGAGGAAAGGTCAAAGAACCTAAAGTGGTAAAGAAAATTATTAGAACCCTCACTAAATCTTATAGATATAAAGTTTCTGCTATTGAGGAATCTCAAAATCTAGATTAGTATTCTAGAGATCAATTGTATGGCTCTTTAACTGCATTTGAGATGAGAGAGTTTGGTACTAACAATGGTGCAAAAGTTGAGACTTCTTTTAAGGTTGGCAAATAAAAGAAGATTGAAGGTTCAGATTGGGATGATCTTGATGATGTAGAAGCTAACTTTGCAAGGGATGAAAAAGGGCACAAGTAAGTACAAAGGTAAATTACCTTTCAAATGTTTCAGTTGTGAACAAATAGGTCGCTATGCTTCAAAATGTCCAAACAGAACTGTGAACCATAAGAATAAGGGAAAAAAAGGTAAGATGATCAAGAAAAGCTATTATGTTAGAGAAGATGCAAGTATTTATTATGATGAATATGATTACATGGATATTATGATGATAATGAAAGCTTGTTCATGGCTTTAAAAGATGAATCTGTTCTACTAACTTTGAAAGATGTGTGAAGGAAAGTGCTCCAAAGATAAAGGATAAAACTAAAGGTACGTTGGTATCTTCTTTTCAAGCTAGATGAGATAAGAGCTATTGGATCATTGACAATAGTTGCTCTAATCATATGATCAGAGACAAGAGTAAGTTTATTAAACTTGAGAAGTATGATGGATGAATTGTTATATTTAGTGATGATTGAGGTGCTAAGATTTGTGGAATAGGTTCAATCAATTTTGATGCCAAGCATGATACTGATGATGTTTACTATGTCAAGGGTTTAAGGTATAACCTTTTGAGTGTTAGTAAAATGTGTAGCAAAGGATATACTATTATGTTTTAGGGCAATGGATGTGAAATTGGAAAAGGGTCTAGAATTTTCATTGCTGCTACAAAGAGGATAGATGAAAATGTTTATAAGCTCAAGGGTGTTGATGGTCATTGTTTTATGACTCAGATTAATGAAAGCTGGTTATGGCATAAGAGGATGTGTCACATCAATTTTGATAACTTGGTTATAATTAGTTCAGTTCAAACAATGAGAGATTTGCCAAGGATTGGAATGCTTATCAATGTTGTTTGCAAAGATTGTCAGTTTGGAAAACAAACAAGAAGAAGTTTCAAGGGTAAAGAACAATCTTCTACCAAATTGTTGGAATTGGTGCATACAAACCTTTGTGGTCCTGCAATAGTGAGAATTCTTCAAGGTTATAGGTATTTCATGCTTTTGATTGATGATTATTCTAGAATGACATGGGTTACTTTTCTTAGAGAAAAATTTGAAGCCCTAGATAGATTCAAAGCATTTAAAGTTATGGTTGAGAATGAGATGGATATGAAGATAAAATGCTTGAGGTTTGACAGAGGTGGATAATTCACCTCCAATGAATTTAACATGTATTGTGAGAATCATGGAATAAAGAGCACTTGTTTTCCCCTAAGACTCAACAAAATGGAGCGGTTGAAAGGAAAAATAAGACAATTCAAAAGTTGCAAGGACTATGATGAAAGAAGTTAACCTACCAGAAGTCTATTGAGAGAAGTAATTCATACTATTGTTTATATACTTGATAGAGTCCAAGCAAAAGAAAACAACACAAAGACTCCCTATGAGTTGTGATATGGAAGGATTCCTATTGTAGAGTACTTTAGAGTGTTTGAAAGTAAATGCTATATTAGAAGAGATGATGAAAACTTAGGAAAGTTTGGTCATGCAAGGTCTGATTAAGGTATCTTCCTTGGATATTCTATTAAAAGAAAAGCTTATAGATGCTACAACAAAAGGTTAAGAAGGATTGTTGACAATGCAATTGTCAAAGTTGATGAAGATTTGAAAAATTCAATGGTGATAGATGGATATGAATTAGATGAATCTAATTGCAGAGAAGCAGAAGAAAAAACTAAGGAACAAGAAGTGTAGGATGAAGAGGAAGAAGCTTCAGAAAAGATCCCTAAAACCCCCAATTATATGCAAATAAATCATTGCGAAGAATAAATCATTGGAGACAAGAGCAAAGGTGTGTTGAAAAGAAGGAAAGCTATTGAAGAAGAGGTAAACTTGTGTCTACTTTCTAAATTTGAACCTAAGATAGTGGTTGAGGCATCTAAATATGAACATTGGATGAAAGCAATGAAAGAAGAACTTATGCAGATTGAGAAGAAATATACTTGGGAACTTGTCCCAAGACCTGCAAACAAGAACACAATTGGTACTAAGTGGGTATTCAGAAACAAACTAAATGAGAATGGAGAAGTGGTAAGTGTTGTCAATCAGATATGCACCCTTTGTTAGATTTGCAAAAATAAAAATATCTGTTTAAACATGGAAATCCTTTTCAGATGTGGGTGATCTATGTGAAAAGGGAATCTCCATAGTGAGTTGGTTCTCTGAATGATGAATCCTATTCTAAATGATTTTCTGGGAAAAGGGATAAAAAAAAATTTGGAATGTAAAACTTATCTAATATGATTCCAAAAAACTTAATGGTGACTTTGATATTCTACCCACAAACAGTATTAAAAAAAAAATAATGAACTCACAATCTCTCATGAACACCCAATACATAATTGATTTGCATGAAGGTTTAGACATAGACACAACATTCAACTTGCATTAAATGAACTTTTTGTATCAATGATCTACAATAATAGGACATGAAAAGGATCTGTAAACAAAATCACAATGTAGACATCATACTAAAACTGCAAATAGAGACATAAATTAAAGATATGCCAAAGTTTGAAACTAAGTACAAAATGTTTACAAGCTCTTAGAATGTGTCAGAGAAAGAAACCATAATCCCAACTTAGAAAAACTCTAAGTTTTTCTTCAAGATATATCTCAAAATCCTAATCTGAGCTCAAGAAGAAAGCTCAAGGAAAAGCATCTACATCTGCCCAAAAATGTGGCAAAAAAGCGAAAAAGTCACACGTTTTGCATGTGCATACCCTAAGGCCTCTAAAAATAGGTGAAATCTACTTTAAAAGAAAATAAAACACCTTATCAATTATCTCTTCACCAAGAAGCTAAAATCCAACCAAGAAAAAATAAATCACTCACCAATCTACTAAAAATAGCAAAGAAATAAAACAATTTATAAAGCATTGTTTTATTCCTGCTTTACAAGATCTGCAACTTTTATATTCTCTCAATTTGACTTATTTTTAAAATTTAAGATTTGGAAATCTTTACAAAAATACAGCTTAATCTCCTTTACAATTTTTATTTTTCTTAGAAAAAATCATAAAAAATAATGCATATTAATCTCCACCATTACATTATCTCATCCCAATTGATTTTCTAAAAAAATCAATAAAAGAAAAGTACCTAAGGCATAAAAATATTCTCCAAGGCACCAGTTTTTTCAACATTTATATTTAATTGATTTCTTCAAAATCAATAAACCAAGGTACTTGGGAATAAATCAAAACCTAACTTAAGAACCTAGGCATGAAGAAATTCGTCGATCTACGACATTGCATTAAGTTTGATATTTTAAACCATGGCAAACCCAAAGTTTGAATTAGGGCACAAGAAGAACAAAACTTCAATGCAAACCCTAAAATCACCATTTCGCACTTTGCCACTTTGGAAAGACAACTCTGTTGAGAGGAAAATGTGTCGCCACCATGCTAGGGTTTCATTTTTGAGACTCCATTCGAGACTCCAATCCTTTGATTCTGAGCATACTCGGCCTCCAATACTCATGGTAAGTTTCGAATGGCATTTTCATTGTTCCTTGGGTCTTTTTGATGAGAAAAATGGCCTCATAGGCCGCAGCTATAACATATTTTCTGATGCATCTTTGAATTTATGTATTCTCCTTTCTCACTGGCCGCCATGAGAGTGAGATCGACCTTGCATTTGGAAGCTTTGTGAGAGCTTGGTTGCAACATGCTTGTTCCTCTCTCAGACATAAAATGGTAAGTTTGATTTCTATGTTTTCTTCCCACTCAAAAGAAAGCTTACAAAAGCTTTTATTTTTGCAAAAGAGGATTTCTATTTATAAATTTGCAGGCCATCACACAAGTCGCACCATGTATGTTCTCAATCTGCACTTTTGTGAACTCAAAATGCTGTCACAACTTCAAAATGGATTTCTCCTTCTTCATTTGCATTTTCTATTCAAACTCACATGGATATTATAGCTTTGAGAAGAAGGAAGACTTCTCCATGCACTGCCTGTCATGTCCATTTTGAGCATTTGAAGTTATTGTATTTCCCATTATCTTCACACAATCTCAAAAGAGAAACTATGTTTTGTAATGAAGAAAATCTCCTTTTACATTTTCTGCATTTTCTTGTATCTACAAGGCTCGACCCACAATGTATTACATGTATTTGTTATTTCTAGAAAACTATCCTATGGTATTTTAAAGAAATAATGCTTATCCTTGACCTCTCCAAAACTTGAGCTCGCACCATAATATTATTACATGGATTTTTTGTATTTCTGACAAAATCCCTCATATGGGTTCAATGTATTAAGGAGGAATCTGTATTTTAAATTGAAATATCATATGGGCGTTTGTAAAAAACAGAAGAAAAAACTCTCCATCTTTTGGGCTTGACCCATAATGAATAACATTCATTTAACATCTTTCATGACAACATAGTACCAATTCATATCAAGAATGCACTGTTGCTTTGATGATTGTACGTTGTGCATTGTGATCCCACTTTCTATGAAAGAATAAGTAAAACTCCCTTTCAGGTGTTAAGATTTTTCTTATCATAAAAAAACCTTTATCACAGTGTGCCTGCTTTTGAAAAGAAAATATACCTGTAAGTATCATTGCAAGTTCACCGTTGAAGTTGTATTCTGAAAATGAGTATGAGCATTTCTTAGCATCAATCATACCGATGAAATCCTCCACCATGAATGTTTCCTCCCAAAGCATTGAATCTTGTCATAATATCAAAAGAAAAATCAGAATGTTATGCTTTTGTTTTGCTTCTAAGGGATGTTGTCCCGAGCTACATTCATTTAAGAAACTTTGTCATGCTGAAGGTGCTCTTCATGCCTTCACTCTTTACCTAGCTTGAATTATGAGTCATTCTCTATTAAAGTAGAAATTTGTTCCAATATTTATGCTCCTTCTGGGCAGTAATAATGAGGATGTTCTGAAATAAGAGCACTTGCTTAAATGATATTCTAAAGCTTATCCATTGTTTCAATTGAAACTGATGATTTTAGACAAGGCAATTATGTATGCATGTTCACTTTAAAAGCCAATGAAATACTTGATCTTGTTTCTAAATTGATTTCATTTTTACTCATATCTTTCACTTCACTATTATCAGATTTGATTGCTATGGGCAAAAAATGGGCTTGGTTACTTTGATAATTGAAATGTATCTATTCCATTGAGCATGACGATTATACCTCTCTATTCAACCCTCATTTGATGCTGAGGGACAACATGGCAAGCTCTACCCTTATGGGAGCCCATTTTACTCCACATGCCTTATGTCTTCATAAGATGATCAGCTTCATGATTTTTCCTATACCTGCACAAGGAAACAAACAATGTTAGCAAAAACAATATATTATTATAATGTTTCCTTCTTTTCTTCTATCCATCTCCCATTTTTGTAACTATTTCAATGTATCGTTAGCAAAATTTTACATTATTGTTGTTGGTTCATATAGGAATGTTCATAATCAGAGTTCTAACAACCCCTCTCTTCTCTTATAGGTCGATCGAAGTTCGAGGATGAAGGATGGTGCACCACTTCTGCATCAGCCAAAAGCACAAGCAATGATGATTATGTTCATGCTTATGTGATTTCTTTTCCTACATCTCCAATAGTGTAGCATGCTCCTCATGATGCATTGTGATAGTTACATCCACAAATTGTGTGGATTCTTAAATTTCTTTTTCTGCTTTTCATTTTGAAAAGAATGCATCAAAATGCAAAAAATGTACCATCATTTGCATTCTCGCAATCAAAAGAAATATTGTAATGTGAATGGCATCATGAAATAAATGAAAGCAATTGATATGCTTAATCATTTGTATATTCAGTTTTGTACTCCATTTGGTTTGTAAAGAATTGACCAATACTTCTAAAACTCAGTTTCCTCAAAATACTTGCACAATTGGTACTCGATAAATATAGTGCAAACAACACTTAATGCACATGCAGAAATAACCGAACCTCTCACTTTAAGTTATAACAAAATTTAATCAGCTCCACCAATTGAGTTGTACATTGAAAAATTGTTAACTTTTTGGCGATTTCCGCTAAATGATTGCCAGCTAAGCATTGGATCAGTTTCCTTTTAAAACCTCATTTTGTGTGGAGTCAAATCTGCCCCTTCATGAAACTCAGAAATTCAAACAACAATACTCCAAACAACAACAAAACAAAAATAAACACTATAGAAAGCAAACTAATAGGCCCTGATGGCCAACCAAAAAATGTGCAACAATGCTCAGGGAAAAAAAAACTACTGAAATGAAATGTGCATAACGCACTTATTTTTGGAAAACACTAACTCTAACCTACTCTAACCAGCCAAAGTAGTTGGTCAAACAAAACCATTCATTGATTGGGTGAAATAGCTTCCCTTTCTACATAATATTTGATGTTGGACATGATTTTGGACAACTACATGAAAAATAACAAAGGATGAAATGCCATGAGATAGTTATACCACACCTTGAAGAACATCTACAAGCTTACTAACCTCTTCATATGTAATATAATCATTACTAACCCGAAGTGGAAAAGTGACTTGAGTTTGTTCTCCTTCAGCCGTACTTCCATGCTTGGACTCAACCATTATGGGAACCTTTTTGTTAGCCTCCATTTTAGCAATGTGTCTAATTGGACATCCCATCGACAAGACAAAATTGGAACTGTTTCCTTTGATTCCACTCTTGTCAATTGCCTCACCAACCACAATTGCTTCTTGGTTGAATCATGCATTCAACCTCATGCTCCTCCACAACCGAGATGCCCTAATTTATTTGCTTATGGACCAGTATTTTTCCTAAATGGCTTTCATCATTTTGCTGCTTAGAACTAGGCATTTGGTCACTACAAGAATTCAATAGAGTGGCAATATATCTACAAGCTATTAAACAATCAGGGTCTTAACAATCAAGCATGCTAGATTTGGAAACAAGAGTGTCACTTTGCTCCTCAAACTGAATTGAGGTTTCAACCTCATCCTTGCACTTATGAATCAACTGTACATCATTTTTTGTAATACCTTTTGGCTATCCCAAATCAACGAGTAAGTTGGGGACCTGCATGCTATCTTAAAAAAAAAAGGCAATTCATCAAATAAATCAGTCACAACTTGTGAACTATCAACCATTCCTTGATCTAGAGTTTGTAGCTCTTCAGCCATAGCCTCCTCATCACTGTACCAACTGGAAACCTCAAAATAATCATCGATATTTTGTTGCTCCAATGAATCAAACCTTCTTGTACATGCGGCACTCATGTGATCAACTAATGAAAGGGAACAATCAACAACAACCTTTTGATGTGAATCAGCCTCTTGCACTAGTTGATTTTCCAAAAAATTATCCTCCTTTAACAAACAAGGAAGCTCTCTAGTGCAAACATTGATAGATTCACCATGAGAAGTCCTTTCTGGTTCGATCTTTTGTTTCTCTAACTGATATTCCTCCATAGCTATATGCAATAAATTTACATTTCTAGCTTCTTCCATGATGCATGAGTCATTTTGTAAGACAATAGGTCTATTCTCATAAAGGAAAATAGTGGCAAGACAATCAAATTTATCTAGTTGGGAAACTTGGGGAATTTTTGGAGTTTCTTGGAGGAAAAGAGGTTGTTTCCTAATGGACTGATCTCGAATGCCAATAGGCTCCTCAAAAAAATAAAAAATTCTGAAACTTGGGATTTTTATTTTTTGAGGAGTTTGTTTGCATTCAAAACCAATTTCTTGGAGAGGAAAAGGTTATTCAATAGGTTAGTTTTGAAGCATAACAAGTTCAGAATGTTCCAACCTAGGTTCTTGCAAAGGTAAAGGATCTCTAAAACCATGAATTTTTATCTTAGGAGGGTTAGGAGGCTCATTTTTCATAAAACTTGGAAATTTAAACTCACGAACCTCTTCTTGAATAGGGTGTCCTGACATGGCATGAGTTGTTTGGGCTTCATTCCTTTGAAACTAAGAAAGCATAAGCTTCACTTGTGCAACTACCTTCCTCTCCAAATCCTCCTTAAATTGTGTTCTTTGGGATTCCAACTCCTGCTCATGAAGATAGGCTTGATAAGCTAGCTCCTTCTGGTGCTAATTATACTCATGCTGCTTCTTGATCTCCTCCAGCTAAGTCATGTAATCAAGCAATGTGCTCTTT
>VDFB02351164.1:59070-78616 GCA_007258455.2 Sequoia sempervirens
AAATACGTAAATTATTCAAATATCCAGATTATAGAAATTAAATTTTGATAGGGATCTATAAAAACCACTTTTTAAAAGTCATTTTTTTACCATACCAAGAACGTGTACGGACACCACTTTTTGACCCAAATAAAAGTATTTTTCTAATTCCTTTTTGGGAAAGAGAGCTAACAACATGAATATTGATGTGGATTTTTTTTGTAATTTTTTGTTGAATATTTTTTTTTATTGAATTTTTTTTGTTGAATATTTTTTTTTATTGAATTTTTATTGGCCTTAATTGGTTTTTTTTTAAATCAATGTGTATGGACAACATAATTGGACCTAAAATGAACATTTTTTGAATATTTTTTTTCATGGTGTATAGAATTATCTAAAGATTGATGCCATACAATTTTTTTACAAGAAACTTAACCAAAAAAAAGTTATTAAAAAAAAAAGAAAAGGTTGATATTTCAAGTTTAAGGATTAGTTTTCTTAGAAATTAATTAAAAAATAACAAACATAATCCAATCTTAATTAAAATTATATATTCAGAAACTATACATAATGTTCCCTAATGGGTTTTAATTTTATAGACTGATTCAAAAAAACGTCCATCAACCATATTGCCAAAGTTGGACATTCTTCTTCAGTCTGCCATAGTTTTTTAGTTGCAGGTCAAATGTTAAGACTTAGTTTGCTGAGCATTTCTCGGTCCTAAAATCAAGGCTACATGTGGGTTTGGAATTCAATTTTTAAATAATGTGTACACATTATTTAAATGAAGCACGTACGTGTTTCATAACGCATACGCATTATCTATTTACCCGTTGGGTAAAGGTAACATGTATGTGTTATATAACACATACTCGTTCCTAAAATAGAACACACATACGTTTTATAATGCATACATGTTTCTTATATAACCGTTTTTTCCTAATTTGGAAAATACTGATAAAACACATTTTTTTTGCAACATTCCTTTTCTGCAGTACGGTTTGAAAGCGCCATTTTCCACATTTTTTATTTCAAATTTGTCTTGTGCAGGGCATATTCTATTCAAATTGTTGGAAGAGATAAGTGCAGTTTGAATTTTCTAAAGTGGAATCAAGTACAAGAACATTTTACAGAAATATTTGGAAAAAAAGAACTTTTGGATGTATTCATGATGTTTTTGTACTTCAAAGTTTATAGAAGAAAGGATCTTCATACTACATAATTTTATTTGAATATTTGAAGGAGATGAAAATTTGAAAATAGGTTACTTGAATCATTTGTTTGGTGATCAAAGAGGGTTTGGTAACCATGAGATCAAAGCAAAGACAAAAAAAAAATGTAGAAAGTTAATGACACCCAAAGAAATTCAAGCAAATAAAGAAATGAAGGAAAAAAGAAAAAGGGATAAAAGAGAAAGGATTCATCAAATGAAAAATTTGGAAGCATCTAGTTTCATGAATGTTGAAGAGGAATCCATGAATGATGAAATGAATGTAGATAATGCAAATGTGGAGATGGTGAATATGGAAGAAAATGCAATTATGGAGACAAACCTAACTATGCCTTCAGCTTCAACTTTGAATGATATGGAAATAGTACCTATGCAAACAACTTCAGGTATGTCTTCAAATCCACCTCCCAATGATATAGAAAATGCACCTATTCAAATAATCTATCCAGGTATGTTTTCAAACACAAGTCTTGATAATATTTATCTTGCTTGTTTAGGTGAATTTGGATACACCATTGATGATGTCAATAATTCTAGGGTTGAAACAATTCAAAAACAAAAAAATGATGAAATTATATCTTATGAGAATTCAAATGAGAATGAAATCCCTCATATTGATGAAAATGATAATGAAATCCCTTTTACATTTGAAAATGAAAATGAAACCCCTTGTGTGAATGAAAATGAAACCCTTTGTATGGATGAAGGTGAAAATGTTTTTTTTACAATTGAAAAAGATGTGCTAGATAACCTTCATGGTAAAGTTTCTTGGAGAAAAAATAGAACTTATGGAAATAGAATATATATATTTTTATAGAATGAAATTAGGATTCCAATGTCAACTCATGGTGCAATTGATGAGAATGTTGAAAATGAGAAAAGTGATGAAAAATTAGGTATTTTTGTAAAATCAAAAAAGAAAGATGATTCAGTAGAACAAGTCATATCTAGTGTTGCTAATAATATTGATTTTATAGGTAAGAAAAGTTGATCTAAAGATAAGAATGCAGCTCGTCGTGCAATAACAACTGGTCTAGTTGATAAAGCAACTTTAAATAAAAGAATGTTAAGTAAATCCTAAAACTTTGATAAGAGCTGCTAAAAGAAGAGAAAGTATTGAAAATGATCCAATTAATAAATGTTGGAGTTTTAGTGGTAGACTCCCAAGATTAGACATGAAAATAACTAATGAAATTAAATCTTTAATTGATAAATTTTGGCATGATAATACAAGAGTATCACCTAACATTAGAGATGTCTTAAAATTAAGGGTGGGTTCCAAAATTTGTGGACCTCATCCAAAGCATCTCTTAGATATGACTCAAACTGAATTATATAAAAAAAAATTAGATGCTTCAATCTTACCATTGAATATTAACATAAGTCAAAGATCATTTGAAAAGTGTAAACCTTGGTATGTTAGAATTAATAAGCAACAAATCTCTTGTTGTTGTAAAAATCATGTACAATTTTGTTATTATTATGATAGTTTTCAATATATACGATGCACTTTGCATGCTAACCAAATTATGCAGGACATTTGTGGTATTAATATGCCACCTGAAAGAATCAAAGATTTTATAGCAGGTTTGTTTTGTGAACCCTTTAATAGAAAATTATTTTATTTAAAAGCATGTATTTCTGGAGAATGCAATAGATGTTGTAACTTTTCATTATTAGGAGAATGTATGCATGAAAGTTTTAGATGAATTTGGAAAAAAATTAGTGGATGTAAAAAAAATTAAAAATGTTGAGTATTCTTTAAAAGATGGAAAAATTGGAAAACGTTGTGAGCTTATTGTGGAAAAATTTAGTGTGCATGCATTTATTAAAGAATTTAAAGATAAGATTGTACCTAAATATGTTCAACACTCTCAGTATGCTCATTGGCTTGATAATCAATTTTGTTTATGTAAAAACATATTCCCAATTGGAACTATATTGTCAATTGTTGATTTTGCTGAAAATTATACTCTTGCTCCACAAGAAGAAATTCAATCATAGTATTATAATCTAGTGCAAGTAGCTATATTTGTTCATATTGTTTATAGACATGCAGATGATAGTAGAGAAGATAATAGAATTTTTTTGAGAGAGTACCATTTTTATGTAAGTGATAATCAATTACATTCATCTGAGTTTGTTCAATATTGTTTTGATATATTTTATAAAAATTTAAAAGAGAGGAATTCAAATGCTAGAACATCTCATATGGTCAGAAAATTGCACGGGTCAATTCAAAAATGCTAGAATGTTTTATTGGTTATGTAGATTTCATAAGGAAAATAATATCCAACACATATGGGTTTTTTTGAAGCTGGTCATGGTAAGGGAGAACACGATGGAGCAGGTGTTGTTAGGATTTAGGTGTCATAAACCTTGTAAATCCTTTAATTTATTATTCTCCTAAAGTGTTTTGTACATTTACCCATAAGAGGTGAAACTGTTTTACCAATGGTGGTGAAAGAGACAATGTAAATGCAGTGTTACCATTACCATTTATCCTTTTGGGAAAGGACAAAATAACTAGGCGTCCCACCTTGGAATCTTCTAAAATAAGGTTGTTGGCTCAAAATAGGGTGTTTTAAGAGCATCTATGAGATGCATGATAGTTGTCATAAGATGCTATGATAGTATGACAGATTCCTATGACAAAATATTCTATTTTTGGACCCCAGGTGCTCATGCATGAAAGATGCCTTATGACAACTGTAAGAGCATCTGTAAGAGGCTAGTTTTGGTATTTTTTGACCATTTCAAGGAGGTAGGCATGGGTTTTTATAGGTTTTATTGATGCCTATTGTTTGGTGAAACCATGGTGGTTTTCATCCTCACAAATCTCTATAAATTGGGGCCTTGAGCTAGAGTTATTCAATTTAGTTTTACAGGGTAACAGGGTGCTACTGGATTTACAGGGAATGTGTTGTCACCTAGAAATGCACCCTATGCAAAGTTGTAAAATTGAGCTTTCTAGTGAAACATTGGATCACTCCAAGGCTGTGGGTCACCTGAGATTGGAGTGAACCTCCGGAGAAGGCCGGCTTCCTTTGGGTATCACCTAAACTATTGATCACTGAGAGGTAAAAGGAGAAGGAATGCATACAAATGAGACTAAACTAGCCTATTCCTATGGTGATACACCGAGCTTAATAAGATCAAAGGAATACTTGGAATGCACTTGAAATTTGTTAATGATCAGAAGGATACACATCAAATTCTATGAGCTAAACATCAATATGTTACAAATAGGCTTCATACACACATGTTTTGAATAAAGGAAAATACTTTCACAGAATAGAATCTATATGTGATTATAAAAACACTAGCTTGTGATTCATATAATGGTGCTCTTTTACAAAGGAAGGCATGAGTATCAAATAAAGTCATAAAGGAATAACAAAATTCACAAGATAACTTGATTATTAACCTGAAATGCACAACACTCTGCAAGAACAGTGACAAAAAACTGAAGCATCAACAGAGGCCAAGGCAACCCTGTATTTTATATTCCAAGATCCAGTTGGGTTCAAAGTATACATTAACTGAGGAAGGATAGATAATAATCACTAACTCTTCTGGATGCATGACTCGAACTATGTATAAAAAAGGCAAAAATGCCTTATATATTAGACTGTGTCGGCCCCTTAGGGCTTACAAAATATTAGTCCCCAGAAAGATCTTCCCTTAGATCTTTTGGTTGAATTAAATGCAGGACCCTGCGTGTCCATGACGGTGAAGAGTCATCCCTATAGAAGCAAACTGATATTTCACAGCTGCCGCATTCATTCTAATTCTGGCATTATGTCCTATTCAAAACACTTCGGCTGAATGCTTTGAATGCCCTAAGCTCACTACCGATTCACATTGTATTCATCCCGTGTTGACATTCTTCATTCTGGTCAGACTGCCATGGCTCGCCTCAGCTCTTCTTGGTTGGTCGAGCGTATTCCACGCAGACTCTGTGGGTAGTCAAAAGTCTTTTAAAAATAATCGCATCTCGGTGAGACACTGAAAGTGTCTTGCCGATGCGATTATATCATTCTGCAACTTATTGGCATGACTCACATCGTCGACAAGAGTCATAGCGGCTTCATTGGCCATGCCGATAAGCTATCCATATCCATCACTGAGACCACCTTCATTCGGGAAGACATCTTACCGAAAGTAAGATCTCCTTTCTGAGTCTCCCTGGGTGCAACATTCCTTTCTGCATGACTGGCGTTTGTCGCCGAGACCCACGTTGAACTCCTGCATTCTTTTTGAGCTCCTCATTTCCTTCGGCAAGACCGTGGCAAGTCGGGAAGACTTCATGGTGAGGTCCACCGATCATACCGATTCCTGCTTCGGTCGCTGAGACCAGCCGCATTCGCCGAGATATCTTATAGAATTTATTTTGCTTCGGCGAACTCCTCTATGTCTAGAAGACTCTTGGAAATCCTCTTTTGTTTTGGCAAGAGTCTTGTCGAATTGATTTTGTCTTGGCGAGGGCCCGTCCTCCTGCGCTTAATGGTCAGGGAGACCTATTGGGTCAGAAAGACTCATCTCGAACTCCCAATGTTATACCGATGGCAACCTCTGTTGGTAGGACATCCCACACTCGGCCAGACTTATGCCGAACAACCCCGCTCTCCCCGAACTCCTTCATCCTTCAGTGAGGCATCAAGCCATCTACGAGACTCATGCTGAAGTCAACAGGTTACATCGATAACACTTCCTTCCGACGAGATACTCTTTATCAGGGAGACTTCTTTATATCGGCAAGACCTTATGCTGATGTCGAGCTCTCTCAGCGAGGTCTTTTTGCTGTCGACAAGACTCCATGTGGTCGCTGAGACTTCATAGCGAACTCCTCACGTCTACCCAAGCTCACTTCGTTTCGCCAAGACCCCTCCTTCGTTGCCAAAACATCTTGGGTCGTCGAGACATCTTATAGAACTCAATCCTTATGCCGAGAGCCTTTAGAGTCGGGGAGACCTTCTACAGTCGCCAAGACCATGCCGAAGACATCAACACCATCGGCGAGACATTCCATTCTCGCTAAGACTTCTCTTTGAGACTCTTTGTTGCCTCAAACGAATGCGGTTGGTGAGACTTCCACACATCGATAGGACCTCTTGCCGATAGTATTACTTCTGGCGAGAGCTTCCCCGATGACTTTAAACCCACTATTGTCGGCGAGACCTTAACTCTTTGCTTGGACCTTCACCAAGCGCCATAAGTTATCCCGAAGCCCGTGGTCACCATGAGTCTCCCCGACTGACGATTGAATGGCCTATCGGCCAAAGAAATCCACGCGATAAGAGGTCATACCGAATGCTTCCTGTCATAGCGATAGGCTCTGCAGCTTCGTTCGGCAAGACAAAAACTAGGTCACAACGACCTGTTCAAAATGGAAGGTATCAATGCAGCCAGTCGACCAGACAGTGAAGATGTCATACCAACTTGGCTCTAATGGAGGCTTCAGCCTGTGATTATTGAGGCATATTTCCAACAAAGCAGGCCTCTCAACTGAAATCCCTATGAAATTTCATCAGATGCATGAACTAATCCTCAATGGAAATATCCCATTTGGCCCTTATGAACACCTGTAACATAGATGCCTTGCTTGATTAAGCCTGAGGGTGAAAATTAGGTAATATTTCTAGCAACCTTTGCTGGATGTTTTCCTTGTAAACATGAAGACCAGTAACCTAAGCCTATCCATTGGGCATGGATTCATTAAGATAACCTCAGAAATAGACCCAGGGAAACCTTGCACATGGTCGCAACTCGCTTGAGATCCACAGGACACAACAGATTGACAACAAAAAAACAAAACAAGGGAGAATGAAAGAGGAAAATTGTGCCATCACAGCACCCAGGAAAAAAAGAAAAATTAACCTAAAGTGCAGAAGCACTTATTGAAAACATAAACCTAAACTAATATGTACAATAGAGGAAATCCATCAGACTTGAAAACAGGGTTTAAGGTGTATCCCATTGACTGGGATAGGAAGTACTTCCCCATCTATTGTAGCCAGTTGATAAGTGTTATGTTCCTTACAATCTTTGATAATGAAAGGGCCAGTCCACATGTTGTCAAACTTGGTGTGATGGACGGGCCTACTTTTCATAACATCCCACTTGAGCACGAGGTCTCCCACCTTAAAAGATTTTGTTGCAGCCCTTCTTTCAAACGTCTTCTTTGTTTGGAGCTGATGATGCTCTAAAACCTTCATAGCTTTGTCCCTTGATTCTTCGAGCTCCATGAGCTCTGCATATCTGATGGACATGGAGTCTTGTTCCTCAAATACTTCTAACTAGTGAACGATATCCAGAGCTAGAAGCTCTACAGATAGAGGCAATCGGGCCTCTTTACCATAGACTAGCATATACGGTGAGTTACCAATAGATCTCTTAGGAGTCACTCTGTCTGCCCACAGTGCATACTTTAATTTGGTATGCCAGGTCCTTTGATTATCCTCCATTGTTCTTTTGATAATCCTGATGAGATTATAATTTGTGCTTTTAGCTAGGCCATTACCCTGAGGGTAATAATTTGAAGATGTGTTCAAATGAATGACATGCTTAACAGCCCAATCAGTTAATCTTAATCCCACAAATGCAAGAGCGTTATCAGAGATGATAGAGTCAGGAACTCCAAATCTGGTGACTATATCCTCATAAAAGCTCAAAACTAAAGACTCTTTTGCTTCCTTCAAAGCTATTGCTTCTGTCCACCGTGTGAAATAATCTATAGCAGTGAGCACCCACTTGTGGCCAGTACTAGAAGGTGGATTTATTATTCCAATGAAATCAATGCCCCATCTTATGAAGGGTTGCTCCACTTGAATTGGATGCAGAGGCATAGCAGGAAACTTTTCCTTTCCTAAAAATAGAGCATATTTGAAACACTTTCTTGACCAGGCATAGGTATCTTTGAACAAGCTGGGCCAATAGTAACCAACCCTCATGATTTTCCAAGCAGTAGTTCTTGGGGCAAAGTGACCTCCTGCAGCTCCATCATGAAACTCGTGAAGCACCTTTTCAATCTGATCACTATGAATACATCTTAATAGGACACCATTTAGATCCTTTTTGAAAAGAACATTATTTACCAACACATACGGTATGGACTACAGTCTAAATTATCTTCTTTTAGCTCTGTTCAGACCTAAAGGGCACTCACCAGTTTGTAAAAAATGGTTCATATCTTGAACCCAGTTAGTTATCCCCATAGGCACATTGTCTTGAGCATCTTGAGACTCGTTTGTGTTAGTAAGAATAACATCGCTTTCTAATTCACTTTCACTGCTTGACCCTATAGCAAGTTGTTCACAGAGACCCTTACCTCTAACCAATTTTGTGATCTTGATATCTACATCATACTCCATGACCTTAGTGATCCACCCTGCTCTTTTTTCATTCAGATCTTTGTTCAACAGAAATTCCTTCACACTTGAGTGTGCTACCAGGATATGAATCTTATTATTCAAAACTAGAGGCTTAAATTTCTTCAGACTTCTGATCACAGCAACAACATGCTTCTCAACAAATGTATACTTCTCTTCATAATCAGCAAGTACTTGACTGAAGAAAGCAATGGGTTGCTCTAAATTATCCCTATAATTCTGAACCAGCATAGCAGAGATTGAACTACTACTACCAAAAGCATATAGAAAGAAGTCTTTTGAGAAATCTGGATTTACCAATGTTGGAGCAGATGCTAATGCCTCCCTGATTTCTCCAAAACTACGCCTCGCCTCCTTTGTCCAGCTGAAAACTGCATTCTTTTTTAACATAGTTTTCAAAGGTTGTAACAGGTTTGCAACATCTGGGATGAACCTTCTCAGAAAGTTGATTTGCCCCAAAAAGCTCTGCAAACCCTTCTTGTGATTTGGTAATGGCAACTCAAGTATGGCTCTGACTCTTTCAGGGTCAATAGTAATTCCTTGCTTTGACACTATGTGTCCTAATAATTTCCCTTCATGAACAACAAAGATACTCTTTTTTGGATTGAGAGAGACGCCAAACTCTCTGCATTTCTCAAAAACTTTCCTAAGATGTAACAAATGTTCATCAGCATTCTTGGAATAAACTGTAATGTCATCTAAATAAATCAGTATAATCTTGTTGATCAAACCTTGAAACGCCATGTCCATGGCCCTCTGAAATGTGGCACCAGCATTAGATAAACCAAAAGGCATCCTTTTGTATGCCATGGTACCCCACTTAGTGGTGAAAGCGGTTTTGAACTGATCCTCTTGTTTAACCAACACTTGATTATAGCCCGAAAAACCATCCAATAAGGAGAATCTTTCAGAACTATCAACTTCTTGTAAGATTTGTTCCATGGAGGGCAGTGGGTAGTGGTCTTTCAAAGAGGATCGATTAAGGTCCCTAAAATCTACACAAAGTCTTATTTCACCACTTTTCTTCCTAACCGGTACAAGGTTAGAGACCCGTGAAGTATGCTTGATAGGAAAGACAATACCCCCCTCAACTAGTTTAGTCAGCTATTTAATCATTAGGGGCTCAAGTTTAGGATTCAAGGGCCTTTGTTTCTACCTTACTGGCTTAGCATTAGGTTCTAACTCAATTGTGTGTTGAGCAATATTGGGGTCAAACCCTTTCAAATCTGAGTACTCCCAAGCAAAGACATCATGAAACTCTTGGCATAGGGCAACAAAAGATTGTTTATCTTCATGTGAACAAATTTTTCCTATCTTAAGGAGTTTACCTTTGAAAATTTTCAGTTCTTCATAATGCTTCTATTTGACTTGCAAGCCAGCTTTACCCTTTCTAAGCTGATCATTAGTACTGAAAATTGACTCTAAGGTAACAAGAACCTTGGGTAACTTATTTTTCTTTAGCTGTATGACTTGATCATCATACAACTGCTTAAGTTTTACTTGATTAACCATGGAGAACTGATCTTCTTCGAGCAAAAAGGAGAGAATATGTTCATCACTGTCAAAAAAATTTCAGTGAATGTTGTTATCAGGAATTGATGGCTTGACTACAATCTTTACATACTGCTGCACTTTCTCTTTCCTAATGTCATCTGGAATGTCAAACTGCGCTCCAATAGCTGCAAGCCCATCAGCATGCTTGTTCTAGTTCCTTGGAATAGACACTAAGTTGAAGGCATCGAAATCCTCAATCATATTCCACACTTTGTTTCTATAAGACTTTAGTGTGTGATTTTTAGAAACATTCAGGCCTCTTATTTGATTGACAATTAACTCACTATCCCCATAAACTTTCAAGCGGGTTATTATTCTCTTCCTTGCCCACTCAAGACCTTGAACAAGGCCTTCATACTCAACAGTGTTATTAGAACATGCAAAATAAAAATGGAATGCAGAGTAATACCTATCCCCCTGTGGAGAAATCAACATTGCACCTCCTCTTGCTCCATGCTTGCTCCTAGAACCATCGAAGAACATCTCCCAGAGTCCACTTAGTGGTTGCAACAGCTGGTTTGCACCTTTCTCTAGATTTGGAATCTGTGTGTCGGGCTCAAGAATGACATAGTTACCCATACCAACATCTTGAATGAGCTCCTCAGGACTATCCAACATGTTTTCAACTGCCCACTCATGTAACAGTACATCAGGAATAGCTTCTGATTGAAGCTCTTGCACTGCAACCAGCTCACTATCAGTCGAAACAAGACAATTTTTTTCTAGAGTAATGGGAACAACATTAATAGGGCTTGGATTATGTGGCTCAATGTGGTCTTTAGCCAACCTTTCAGATTTGATGGTAACCCTAGTTCCATATCTTGTCCTAAACAGCATGTGTGACCAATCAGCTGATACGTAACCACCTATCTTGGCTATAAAATCTCTTAATAAACATAAGGAAAAGAAAGGTGGAAGGTCAATGACACATACGTCTTGGGAAACCGCAAAATTAGGGAAAGCATGAAGGGTAAGACTCAAATCTTTAATGATGCCCAGTGTATTAACAGAGGTACCATCCAATTGGATTACTCCTTTCTCTAAAGGCTGATATTTTAGACCAAGCTTGTCAGCAATCTGCTTTGGCATCATAGAGCTACTAGCTCCACTGTCTACCATACAGTTATGAACCAACTTATCACCAATAATCACTAGCACGTAAAAGGGAGGTGGTTTGACTTCTTTTCTTGCCTCTTTGCTGGGCTGTTTATCATTTCCCTGAGTATTATTTGTCAACACAGTCCTAACTTGACATATTGGGGATTCAGACTTATCTGACGCCTTAAGATTTGACAGAGCTGAGCGTAGAATATCCTTTTGACCAGGGATGGCTAATGAATCCCACATAGACAGCGTTACATTTGTCTTTTTCATACTATCATGAATATTAAAGGGTACATCTAGGTTTACTTTATGATGTACTTTTACGCCAGTGTGATCAGCTTGCAAGTGTGGTTGCTCTTTAACTAGGAGTTGTTGATTCCTTTTCCAAACAGGAGTCACTTGAGACATAGATGGTTCTGTAGCCGCTGCTCCTCCTCTATCAGCTGCTTGATCAAGCTCTAAAGCTCTTTTCTTTGCTCTCGTATTAGCTACAACTAGGAGAATTTTCCACATTCAAACCACAATTCCTTACCTTGCCAATTAAGGTAGCATTATTGACAAATTGGTCTTGATGTGGTGGAGATGCATCATTGTGCGTACTTTGCTACGAACTTGAAGCATTCTGTACCATAAATGCCTAGTTGATTAGTCTGTTTGAGAAAGTGGCTTGATTGTGGGGCTAGTTACAAGGGTAGCACCATTCATAGTCTATTGCTAAGTTGTTTTGGATAGGAACCAACTCTTTGACAGCACTAATTGGAGCTGGATTATAGGCCTGAAAAGGTCTTGTGGCAACATTTTGTTTCGTGCCTTAGTAACTACCTTGATACTGCTGTCTATTCCCCTGATATGCTTGTTGCTGACCTGGATTATGCTGTTGATAAGGCCTACTATAAGATTGTTGCTTTTCTAAATTAACAAGTTTATTACCAAAAGACTGCAGTAGAATTTTGATCTCCTGCAACTCATTTGGAGAACTTGAGACAATATTTTCTTCTATTACAATAGCCAGAATAGATGGAAAGGGTGCAAAAGAAGGTATTTGCAAGGGAATACTTGAATGTATCTCTAGAAATATAGGCATTGGTGGCCTGGGAGAAAGTTTACCAGCTTGTATTAAGCTATTTTCAGCTCTAATGGCTATTTCAAAGGCATTTGGTAGAGAAACCCCTCCCATTGATTGTATCATAACAACTATATCGCTGTTAAGAGCCCTTAAGAAGTACAAAAATGCATACTCTGGAGGTGGTCTTACCATCGTAGGGATTCTATCCCAGGTCCTTTGAAATCTAAAGTTGAAGTCGTTCATCTGCTCTTGAGGGGATCTCTTAATTGTGGTCAATTGTTCTAATAGAGATAAGTTATCAGACCTGTCTTGAAACTGTTTATGCAACTTATCTCCAAATTCCTCCCAAGTTGCAATTGAACCGACTGCTAGGCCCCTATACCATTGCGCAGCTCTTTGTTTTAGTGAAGTAGCTAATAACCTTACTGCAACATCCTCTTGAGTTATGTGATGGACTCCGCATAACGAAGCCACATCTCTCATGTGTTCAATCGGAGTAGTTTTGTCTTCCCCTGTGAAAGCTGGTAGACTCTTCAAGGCTGTCATTAGGATGTCATTGTGTTGTGCCAAATTTTAGGGGCTGCCTCTATTGAAAGTGACAAAGGGTTGATTCCTTAGAGCGGCCATTGGAGGTAGCTGAATTGGAATTAAAATTATATCTTATGAGAATTCAAATGAGAATGAAATCCCTCATATTGATGAAAATGAGAATGAAATCCCTTTTACATTTGAAAATGAAAGTGAAACCCCTTGTGTGAATGAAAATGAAACCCTTTGTATGGATGAAGGTGAAAATGTTTTTTTTACAATTGAAAAAGATGTGCTAGATAACTTTCATGGTAAATTTTCTTGGAGAAAAATTAGAACTTATGGAAATAGAATATATATATTTTTATAGAATGAAATTAGGATTCCAATGTCAACTCATGGTGCAATTGATGAGAATGTTGAAAATGAGAAAAGTGATGAAAAATTAGGTATTTTTGTAAAATCAAAAAAGAAAGATGATTCAATAGAACAAGTCATATCTAGTGTTGCTAATAATATTGATTTTATAGGTAAGAAAAGTTGATCTAAAGATAAGAATGCAGCTCGTCGTGCAATAACAACTGGTCTAGTTGATAAAGCAACTTTAAATAAAAGAATGTTAAGTAAATCCTAAAACTTTGATAAGAGCTGCTAAAAGAAGAGAAAGTATTGAAAATGATCCAATTAATAAATGTTGGAGTTTTAGTGGTAGACTCCCAAGATTAGACATGAAAATAACTAATGAAATTAAATCTTTAATTGATAAATTTTGGCATGATAATACAAGAGTATCACCTAACATTAGAGATGTCTTAAAATTAAGGGTGGGTTCCAAAATTTGTGGACCTCATCCAAAGCATCTCTTAGATATGACTCAAATTGAATTATATAAAAAAAAATTAGATGCTTCAATCTTAACATTGAATATTAACATAAGTCAAAGATCATTTGAAAAGTGTAAACCTTGGTATGTTAGAATTAATAAGCAACGAATCTCTTGTTGTAAAAATCGTGTACAATTTTGTTATTATTATGATAGTTTTCAATATATACGATGCACTTTGCATGCTAACCAAATTATGCAGGACATTTGTGGTATTAATATGCCACCTGAAAGAATCAAAGATTTTATAGCAGGTTTGTTTTGTGAACCCTTTAATAGAAAATTATTTTATTTAAAAGCATGTATTTCTGGAGAATGCAATAGATGTTGTAACTTTTCATTATTAGGAGAATGTATGCATGAAAGTAGTTTAGATGAATTTGGAAAAAAATTAGTGGATGTAAAAAAAATTAAAAATGTTGAGTATTCTTTAAAAGATGGAAAAATTGGAAAACGTTGTGAGCTTATTGTGGAAAAATTTAGTGTGCATGCATTTATTAAAGAATTTAAAGATAAGATTGTACCTAAATATGTTCAACACTCTCAGTATGCTCATTGGCTTGATAATCAATTTTGTTTATGTAAAAACATATTCCCAATTGGAACTATATTGTCAATTGTTGATTTTGCTGAAAATTATACTCTTGCTCCACAAGAAGAAATTCAATCATAGTATTATAATCTAGTAGCTATATTTTTTCATATTGTTTATAGACATGCAGATGATAGTAGAGAATATAATAGAATTTTTTTGAGAGAGTACCATTTTTATGTAAGTGATAATCGATTACATTCATCCTGAGTTTTGTTCAATATTGTTTTGATATATTTTATAAAAATTTAAAAGAGAGGAATTCAAATGCTAGAACATCTCATATGGTCAGACAATTGCACGGGTCAATTCAAAAATGCTAGAATGTTTTATTGGTTATGTATATTTCATAAGGAAAATAATATCCAACACATATGGAGTTTTTTTGAAGCTGGTCATGGTAAGGGAGAACACGATGGAGCAGGTGCTATTAGAATTTAGGTGTCATAAACCTTGTAAATCCTTTAATTTATTATTCTCCTAATTTTTTTTTTACATTTACCCATAAGAGGTGAAACTGTTTTACCAACGGTGGTGAAAGAGACAATGTAAATGCAGTGTTACCGTTACCATTTATCCTTTTGGAAAAGGACAAAATAACTAGGCGTACCACCTTGGAATCTTCTAAAATAAGGTTGTTGGGTCAAAATAGGGTGTTTTAAGAGCATCTATGACATGCATGATAGTTGTCATAAGATGCTATGACAGTATGACAGATTCCTATGACAGAATATTCTATTTTTGGACCCCAGGTGCTCATGCACGAAAGATGCCTTATGACAGCTGTAAGAGCATCTGTAAGAGGCTATTTTTGGTATTTTTTGACCATTTCAAGGAGGTAGGCATGGGTTTTTATAGGTTTTATTGATGCCTATTGTTTGGTGAAACCATGGTGGTTTTCATCCTCACAAATCTCTATAAATTGGGGCCTTGAGCTAGAGTTATTCAATTTAGTTTTACAGGGTAACAGGGTGCTACTGGATTTACAGGGAATGATAAGAGAAGTCTATTGCTGCATGTAATATTGGATATTATCAATAATATACTTGCCTCTCTTTCGGTGGTGGATTTTTTTTTCCTTCGGGGTTCCTCCATGTAAATCTATTGTTGCATGTGTTATGGTTTTTTGCTATCTCTCTCTCTCATTATTTCTTCACACTAAGGAAAAAGGTTAATATACTTATTTAAGATTTGCATTCACTCATTTAAGTTCATATTGCAAGATTTCTTCACCTTTATTATCAACATTTGGTATCAGAGCTAACGGTTCTGTTAAGGAAGGGACACTTTCCTTTTAAAGTGTTGAAGGCTTTTTGTTGCAGTGGGAGCTTTTGTGTTGTGGGTTTTGCAGATTTGTGAAAGATTGCATACCATGGCCTCCACCTCTCATCTAGATATTGAGAAGTTCAATGGAACTAGTTACGAGATGTGGAAGTTGAAAGTGGAGGATCTTCTTGAGGAAAGAGATCAATGGTTACCAGTTTCAATTGATAAGAAGCCATCTACTTCAACCTTGTCGGATGAAGATTGGAATAAGTTAGACAAGAAGGCTCGAGGGACTATTCAGTTGTGTCTCACATATTCTTTCCTCCTGAATGTCTCTTCAGAAGACATGACATACAAGCTTTGGAGAAAGATAGGTGAAACCTACCAAACTAAGAGTTTGTCTAACAAGTTGTATCTCAAAAGATGTTTATATTCATTAAAGATGAAGGATGGTGAATTTATTGCTGAACATTTGAATGCTTTTAATTTGATTATAAGTTAGCTTGCATCTACTGATGTTAAAATAGAAGATGAAGATAAATGCATTTTATTGATTTTCTCTTTGTGGAATCTTGGGAAAATTTAATTATTGCTATAACAAGTGGTGGTGCGTGTAGAACCTAAGATGGATAATATTATTCCCATACTTCTTTCAGAGGAGATGAGGAGAAAGACCATGCATAGTGGCTCCCAAGATGCCTTGCATGTGCGAGGTAGGCCCAAGGAGAAAGAGCCTAAAGGGGATAAGAAGAAGGATAAGTCTACAAGATGATCTAAGAGCCCTGGAAAGAGCAGAGTGAAGTGTTGGAACTGCAGTAAATAGGGACATGTGAAGAAGGAATGTAGAAACAAGAAAAAGAATGCATATTCCTCCATGGAAAATTCCTCTGATAATGGTGATTTTGATGCTTTGATTATTTCAGCTAACACAGTTTGTAATGATGCTTGGCTTATTGATTCAGGTGATTCCTTCCATATGACTCCTCATAAGGAGTGGTTTTCTACATACAAAGAATATGATGGAGGAGAGGTCTTCATGGGTGATGATAGCTCACAAAAGATTATCGATAAAGGAAAGGTAAAGTTGTGTTTCAGTGATGGGAGGGTTAAAATACTTGATGATGTTTTACATATTCCAAGACTTACAAAAATTTTAATTTCAGTTTCCAAGTTGAATGATTTTGGGATGCATGTGACATTTGACAAGTCTGGTTGCAGGATGGTAAGGGGAAGTTTGGTGGTTGCTAAAGGATCTCGGCAGGGAATTTATTTATGCTACATGCCTCTACTTTTTGTAAATCCTCTTTTGTAACTAGCACTGAAAATGCATGTATGTTGTGGCACCATAGATTGGGTCACATTGGTAAAAAAGGTCTTAGGACCATACTTGATAAGAAACTAGTAGACAATATTTCTAATTATTCTGTTGGTAAAAATGATTTTTGTGAGGATTGTGTGTTTGGTAAACAAAACAGGTCATCATTTCCTAAAGGAACTAATAAAGCTAATGGATTGTTAGAACTAATTCATTTGTATGTGTGTGGTCCAGTGGATACATATTCTTTGGGTAGATCTTGTTATTATGTTTCCTTCATTGATGATTGCTCAAGATATACTTGGATTTATTTTATGCATACAAAATTTGAAGTTTTCACCAAATTTAAGGAATTTAAGGCATTGGTTGAAAAGAAAATAGATTATAAGATAAAAGTATTGAGATCTGACAATGGGGGTGAATATTGTTCTAAGGAATTTGATGAGTTTTGCAAACATGCAGGAGTTGTTAAGAAAAAGACTACACCTTACACACCCCAACAAAATGGGGTAGTAGAAAGAATGAACCATACATTAATGGAAAGAGCTAGGAGCATGTTAAGTAGTGCTAAGTTAGATAAATGCTTTTGGGCAGAAGCTGTTGGTACTACTTGTTATTTAATTAATAGATCTCCTTGTAAAGCTCTTATTGATAAAACTCATTATGAAATGTGGTTGGGTAAAAAGCCTTTAGTTTCACATTTAAGGGTCTTTGGTTGTGAGGATTTTGTTCATGTGCCTCAAGAGAAGCGGTCTAAATTGGATCCCAAATCTCATAAATGCATCTTTGTAGGTTATGGTGAAAATGTTAAAGGTTATAAACTTTGGAATCCACTAACATGAAAGATGATATTTTCTAGAGATGTTATTTTCAGGGAATTTAGAGCTAACTCTAAAGATGTGCAACCAAAGGAAAATTCAAAGACAGAGCATTTTGAAACTAAGCAAGAAGATGCACATGTGGAAGAACAGAGAGATGGACAAGAAGATGGAGAAGAAGAAGAGAGTTCTAAAGAATCTTTTGTAATAGAAGAAGTTGAAATCAATGAGGATGGACATGAGGAGGAACCTCTTACTCCACCTTTGAGAAGATCCACAAGACAACGAAATCCAGTTGATAGGTATAGCCCACCTAATTTTTCATTGTAAATTTGCTTTGTTATGTACTGATGATGAACCTAGATCTTTCAGGGAGGCTCTCTTCAGAATAATGCGAGTCTTGGATGCAGGCCATGCATGATGAGATGATGTCTTTAAAAAGCTATGACACCTAGGATCTTGTTAGTTTTCCCAAATGAAGAAAGGCCATTGGTTGTAAGTGGATATATAAAAAGAAGTTTGGAGTAGATGGAAAGTTGGAATGGTACAAGGCTAGATTAGTGGCCAAGGGCTACTCCCAGAGAGAGGGAGTTGATTTTGGTGAAATATTCTCTCGTGTTGCTAAGTTAACCTCTATTAGATTCCTTTTATCCATTGCTGCTACTTATGATTTAGAAATAGAACAAATGGATGTTAAAACTGCTTTCTTGCATGGTGATCTAGAGGAAGAAATTTATATGCAACAGCCTGACAGTTTTGTTGTGAAAGGAAAAGAACACTTGGTTTGCAGGTTAAAAAGGTCTCTATATGGTTTGAAATAGTCACCTAGGATGTGGTACCAGAATTTTGATGCATTTGCATTAAATTTGGGTTTTGTTAGAAGTGAAGAGGATCACTGTGTTTATTTTAAAGTTATTGATGATCAGATACTGATTATTGTCTTATATGTGGATGATATGTTGTTCATTGGTAACATTAAGGAAATGATTAGGAAACTTAAAACTTAGCTTTCTGGCACATTTGATATGAAATATTTAGGGGCTGCTAAATATATTCTTGGGATGGAAATCATTAGGGATCGGGTTCACATAAAGCTTTGGTTAAGTCAGAGTAAGTATGTTAACACTATTTTGCAAAGGTTTAATATGCAGGACTGTAAACCAGTAAATATTCCATTTCCTGTTGGTACTAAGTTGAGTTTAGACATGTGTCCTAAATTGGATGATGATATTGATGAAATGTATAAAGTTCCTTATGCTAGTGCTATCGGTAGTTTAATGTATGCAATGGTTTGTACTAGACTAAATATAGCCCAAGCAGTGAGAGTTCAAAGCAGGTTTATGTCTAACCCTGGTAAAGAACATTGGACTTTTGTTAAAAGGGTATTTAGATATTTGCAAGGCACTTCTGATTATTGTTTGGTTTATCATGGTAGTGACAATGTTGATACGTCATTGGACATACAGGGTTTTGTTGATGTGGATTGGGCAGGTGACTTGGACAGTCGAAGGTCCACTAGTGGCTATGTGTTTACTTTGTTTGGAGGAGCAGTGAGGTGGATGAGTAAAAGACAACCTATAGTTGCTTTTTCTACCACTGAAGCAGAGTATATGGCTGTACACATGCCTCTAAGGAGGCAGTTTGGTTATAGAGACTTGGTAATTGTATTGGTTTTGATTGTAGGATAGTGAGGATCGGATGTGATAGTCAAAGTGCCATATGTTTAGCTAAAAATCCTATATATCATGATCGTACTAAGCATGTTGATGTTCAGTATCACTTTGTGCAAGAAATGATTGAGAATGGACAGGTCTTGATT